>CAJVPK010000746.1:0-22470 GCA_910592015.1 Diversispora eburnea | reverse complement strand
GAAATTAAATGAAATTAAATGAAATTAAATGAAATTAAATGAAATTAAATGAAATTAAATGAAATTAAATGAAATTATTAAAATTATTTTACATACTAAAGAATGTCCAGTTACAATAATATCATATCCTCGACATGAATTTTCTTCTCTCATCATCATCCATTGAATATTCCATAATATTGAGGATTTCACACGATCATATACTTCATAAATCCCACGATGTACCAAAGCACCTATTTTTTTTAATTATATATTTATGAAAATAATAAATTCAAAAGTTCTTATAAACTAAATAATATTTTGAAAGCACCTTCAACTCCGGGGAATTCATAATCTAGTAACGCAAATTCCAAATTATACGCCCAATTCGCTAAATCTTGACTTCTATAATAGACAACATAGAAGGAATAAACAGCACATACAGCATTTTTTTGTGAAACTTGTAAAAAGAAATTGTAAAGAAAGACACTTTAATAATATTATTATATACTGACCCTCTAAATGCTATAATTATTGATTTACTTTTTTTATTATATGCTATATAACCACAAGCGCCTTTTAAATTATCATGGAAAAATTTTTCTATGATAACTTCACCAACACAACGAGAACCGCAAGTCCAATTTTTTAATTGATCATTTCTGCAATAAGCAGCGGCTGCATAATTAACATGACTATGTAATATTTCAAATTGATTCATTGGAATCAAATCCCTTTCACCTTCTCCTTTGAGAAAATGAGAAGAGCAATCATTTTCTATGATATCAAATAAATCATTAAATGAAGTAAAAAGAAAACTTAAGCATAATAAAAATGTGAAAAAACCAATCCGAAGAAAATGGGCCATTAGAAGTTTTTAGAGACAGCTTTTGTCACACTAAATATTTTCTTTTCACATTTATTATTAATATAAATTATTATTATTATAAATTATTATTATAAATTATTATTATATAAAATTGATTAATAAAATATTAATAGAATTATAGAATTCAAAGTTTAAAATAATTCACTTAATCCTTAATATAATTAACCCCCTTCCAAATAATCAATTTTTCATTAAAAAAACAATGTACAATATGTCCAGTATTGGAATTTGATGTTTGTTAAATATCAATACCAGCCAGTTTTTGTTAAGATTTGCAAAATGATTTTCTATACGTAGATAAACGTCGGATAGGATAGTTCTATAGTCGTACGAAAATAACTTCGCTTTACTTCAATTCCTAATTTCGTTCTCCAACTTATACATTCTTTTCTTTATCACTTCCCAACAAGAAGAAGAAAGAGTTATTATCCTCGTTTGATAAAAATATATATTTATCTTTTCATTGAAACTTTCAATATGTCTGATAAAACTAAACCAACTGTTCTCGTTCTTGGTGGTTTGGGTTTCATTGGTCGTAACTTTGTTACTTATTTGATAGAAAATGACCTTGCTTCTGAAATAAGGGTTGTAGATAAGGTATTGCTTATAACAACCGCTCTTAACGTCAGACAAAAAGCTGCTTTTAGTAAGGTTGATGTTAAGCAAAAAGATTTAGCTGATCCAGGTATGTCTTTTTTTTTTGTGTACGTGCATGATTTTTTGGATAGTTTTAATTTTAGAAGATCTCGAAATATATGAGATATATCAATTTATATAATTGAATATTGATTGATAGTTTATTTTCGGACATTTAATTTGGTTGGTGGGGGATTTAAATTTAATAAATTTATTTAATTCGGATATTTTTTAAAAAGTTTCAATTAGTGCTGTACACGAAAGGGAAGATGGAAGTTCATACGACTATGTCTTTAACCTTGCAGCTGAAACGAAATATTCTCAGAATGAAAAGGTGGGCATTTATTCTAATGAAAAATATTCCTCTGGAATATATCACGTGAACATCTGGTTTTTAATATACACAATATACAACAGGTATACGAAGAACGTATTCTCGGACTATCCGTTCGAAACGCTAAAGAGGCTGCTAAAAGGAAAGTAAAAGTATTTGTTGAAGTATCAACAGCGGAAATTTATCAGAGTGATAAAGTATGTATAAAAAAGAAAAATTTGCAAAAAAATTATTCAATCTTTTATTTAAAACCATTTTAAATAAATGACTTTTTTTGATTAGAATCCTAGTAAAGAAGATGAGAAAATTAAACCTTGGAATGTTCCTGCGAAATACAAATATAAAGCTGAGGAAGGTTTAAAAAATATTGAAAAGTAAGTTATTTTTTTTTTCATATTTGTTCGATAATATCTATAATATTTTAGTTTACACCTTTTGATTTTTAATATTTTTTTTCCTTACTCTAGTTTAAATCTTGTAATTTTGCGACCTGCGATGGTTTACGGTTTAGGTGCTACATCGGGTTTAGGTAAGTTTCGCTGATATTTCTTGAATAGTAATGGTTTTAGAATTTCGAGTAATAGTTGTATAATGATTTTTTGGATTATTTTTTTTTGTGATGGAATAGCACCTCGTCTTGTTTGTGGACGCATTTATAAATATATTAAAGAAGAAATGAAATTCCTTTGGACTAAGGATCTCAAAATAAATACCGTTCATGTGACAGACGTTTGTCGTGCCTTGTGGCATATCGCAAAATGGTATGAAAGTAATAATAAAGCTGGTAAAGGACCAGTTATTTATAATTTAGCAGATAAGGGCAATACGGGTAATTATTTAATGATAATATGATAATTTAATAATTTTTAATTTTAATTTATAAATCTCAATTATAATAATTTAATAATTTTCAATCCTGTCAATTCTATATTTATTACAATTATTACAATAATTACATTTATTATAATGTATATAAAGATCAAGAACGTATTAATAAACGTATTGGAAGTGTTTTCAATATACCAACTGGTTTCTTTGGCACTCTCACTTCGAATTTCACACAGGTTATTAGAAATTTTCTAATCTTTTATCAATCATTTCACTTCTTTCTTCTTTCTTATCAAATTATTAAATATTTAATAATAATAATTCTAATTATGATTATTATTTTTTGATTTCTAGCTTAATCTTGATAACGCAGTTGAAGATATAAATGAAAAACACATGCGACCTTGGGCGATGCTCTTAAGGAAAAATAGAATTAAGAATACTCCTTTAAGTCCTTATTTGGACAAAGAACTTCTTTACAACAATGCTTTGTGCGTTGATGGATCAAAGATTGAAGAAACCGGTTTTGAATATGAAGTTCCACAAGTCACTGATGAAAAACTTAAAGAAATGGTTGATGACTTTATTGCTTTGGGCTTGTGGCCGGTTAAAGATGATTAGATAATTTATTATTATTATTTTTAAGTGGATATTATTTATTTTTCTTTAAAGAGATTTATAATAATAATAATTATTATTATTATTATGTTTAATTCCTTATTCTGTTAATATTTTACTATTAATTTTTTTTTTTATAATTTACAATTTTATGTTATGTATTTTTTTTTCGTTGTACTCTTTTTCTCATCTCGTCTGCATGTCAAATAATAAATGATAAAAAAAATGTTTTTAGGTACAATTTGATTAGAGAAATTGATATAATTAATATAAAGAATTAAATGACGACTGAAGTTACACGAAAATTCACGTTGGCACTATAAAAATAACTCTTAAATTCGTACGACACAGCTTCCTAGACTGTTGTTTATCATATTCATATATATATATATTATTCTATATTTATTCACTATATTCTTTCCTAGGTGAATCCCTCAATTCTAGGTGACTTTATGATTGAACTTGGTGAAGATAAAACTATTGATTTATCTGTTGCTTTTAGAATTGCTAAACTTAATAAATTATTAACAGGTAAAATGATTTATTATTAATATTATAATTATAATATCCTATAATCAATTAATTTGAAATATTAACTTATTTTTTTTAACTTTATTTTATATTCAAATAGACATTATTTAATGTTATTTAATGTAGATGATTATGTAATCATTACACAATTATTTATAAAATTATCATTGCGATAATTCATTTTTAATTAGTCAAAGATTATTTATCAATGTAAAATATCGACAAAAAAAAATGTATGGTCGCTTTTTTATTCTTTTTTTATACAACACGTGCAAATCATCTTAAATTCTTTACTGGATTATTATTTTCATTAAATAATATTAATAAAAGAAAAGTTAATCAACTCAAAAAAATTTTCCGTGACAAATAATAATAATAATAATAAAAAGATTAAAGAACAATATAGTTTGGAATTTTACTTTAATAAACAAAATAATAATGTCAATAATGTCGAGAGTGTAGTTGCTTTTGTCACAAAAACGACAAAAACAAAAACAGAAGTTTCTAATACCAAAAACGTTAAAAACATTAAAAAAAATAGGGTAAAAAAAAAGGAACGCGTTATTTTGGAAACCAAAAATAAGCGCGGAAATTCTGACAAGGTTGACGAGGTTGGCAATATTAATAAGGTAATATTGCACGTGGAAGTTTGTTTACGTCATTAATTTGACCCTATAAAATTTTGGGCCCTAAAAAATTGGGGTTGTTTGTGCCTATATGTGGTTTTTTACTCTATTTAAACCTTCCGCTTTTTTTTTTGTTTTTTCTTAATTTCACTTTCTCATTTTTCTCACTTTTTTCTTTATTTTTTCCACTTTTCCTAATCTTTGAATTTTTATTATAAAAATTTTATTATAAATATTAACCTTTATTTTTATTTTATTTTCTATATTTATTAGAACAATATACTTGGATTTGAGGTACGCGTTTTCTATTTTGTAGGTAAAGAAGAAAGAAGGCTTACTCTATTTTGTAGGTACGGAAGAAAGAAGATTACTGGGATTTTGAGGTACGCGTTTTCTATTTTTTAGGTACAGAAGAAAGAAGGTTTACTCTATTTTGTAGGATAATGTAAGTGTTTTAAAATTTATTAATGGAAAAGTGGAAAATAAAAAAAGAAAATTATTTATATCTATTTTTTATAATTTTTAATATTTTTTATAATTTGTATAATATTTTTTATAATTTATATAATATTTTTTATAATTTTATAATTTGTAATATTTCCTTAACGAATAAAATAATAAATTTTGAAAGAAGTATTGAAATTATCTTTATTTTAAATTATTTTATTTAAAATAGTCATTACAATATTACTTGGAAAAAAAATGAAAATATAATTTTACTTCGCATAAATGGTTGAAAAATAAGTTCCATTTTTAAGAGAAACTAGTGTTGAGGTATGAATTGTTCTTCAAAATCTTTTGCTATTAAATTCTTCGAGATGAATCAATACTGCAGGTGAGATATGAAGTCTAAATGAATAAATATAATCATTTATATATCTTTCATTTCAGAATTATTGACTTGATTTATTAAAGTGGAAGGAGTAGACTACAATGAGAAAAGTTCAGATGAACAACACGTCAAAGAGGGTATCCTCACCAATTATACTATCAAGCATCTCCCACAGAGTCACAAAACGTAATTGTTAAGTAACTACAGGTCGTTACATCCAATATACTGAGACAAGATGGAGGAGTAAACTACAATGAGAAAGTTCAGGGTATCCTAACGCGTCTTACTTTAAATATTTTGTTTTCAACTTGTCTTGATAATAGGAAAATGCGACAAAAAAGATTTGCAAAAGCGCGATAACGCAAGATGTCAATTTGCATTATATTGATGTTTTATTATTTTTGTTTGTATTCTTTCATAGATTTGTTTCTATATAATCTTATATCCTTTCATAGTATATAATCTTATATCCTTTCATAGATCTTATTCATATTATATTAACTATGATTTTATCCGATTTTATTTTTTTCTTTGTATCTTTTCATAGATAAAATAAAATATTTTATAAACCTGATTTGCTTTTGGATTATCTCCAATGGATATTAAACTTCTCAAATTTTCCAGTAAATTATGCAAATATATCATTTTTTCAATTCGGTCAAAAGATAGAAAAGAGACGAAATGGCGAAATCGATATGGAGAGACTTTAAAGTTGCATTTATTTTAAAAAAGAATTGTTGATGGGCCAAGGTTCTCCGTGAGTTATTGTTGCTGCACATTCGTGAATCGTGAATATTACTGAGAGTCAGTTGTATTTTAACAGTGAACTAAGGGTTACAACCGTAAGTCAATTGCTATTTTTTCAGCAGTACTTTATAACAATATCATATCATTTGATTACAGTCTATATAATAAAGATTCACTTTTATATTTACTATAAATACTTTATGAAAATTTTATCTTTTTATCTTGAATACTAGACATTTTTGTTATTGGCAAATTTATTTAAAAATAAAGTGATTATTAAAATTAATAGAATTGCTTATCTAATAAACAGATTTGTTTATCCTAAAGTTTATAATTATTCTCTATATAAATCTAATAAACAAATTTTATTTGTCTTAGAATTTATAATTATTCTCTATAAAATACATACATACATACAATAATTATATTATATAATTTTTTATATTTTATTAACTATATTAAAAAGGATTAGAATAATTAGAATAATTAGAATACAAAAAAATATATGAATTAAAATCTAGAGAATGTTCAAATTTAAATAGATTTAAAATGAATCATTTATGAATCATTAGTTGCAAAAAAAGAAACAGAAGAAATAAAAATCACATTTGATCACAAGAGTGAACTTTGTTGAAAACCTTTATTTTGCTGACCATTGGAATAATTATCGGTATGTTGAAGGCCAAACATCATTTTTTGTTGTTCCATCTTAACATTAGGCATCATTGAAGTTGTATTAGAAAATGTTAATTGAGCATTGTTCATATTGTTCATATTGTTCAAAGGGTGAGAATTCAAAGTTCCCATTGAGTTCATTCCAACAATCTAATAATATATAAATAATTTCAAATCTATATTTAGTAAGAATTTAAAATTTGTAATAATAATAAAATATTTGTAAAATATTCTTACTTGAGAGTTCGTTGATAATGATTCACCATATCCATAATTATTATTATTAGTATTATTACCAAATGGTCCAGAATTCAAATTATTCAAGTTCATATGTTGATTTGCCCCAAACACATTTCCAACATTCCCAACATTTCCTGGTTGGTTATGTTGCTGTTGTTGCATCAATGAAAATTGATTGGATTGTGCTTGTTGTTGTAATTGTTGTTGTTGCTGTTGCAAAAATGAAAATTGATTAGATTGAGCTTGTTGTTGTTGCAATAATGCAATTTGAGCTGCAAATTGATTAGGTTGAGTTTGATGTTGCTGTTGTTGCTGCTGTGCAAGTTGATTAGACTGAGCTTGTTGTTGCAATAATGCAATTTGAGCTTGTTGCTGCATCAATGCAAATTGATTAGGTTGAGCTTGATGTTGTTGTTGTTGTTGTTGAAGTTGTTGAAGTTGTTGTTGTTGTAGTTTCTGTTGTAATATTTGTTGCTGCTGTTGTAATAGAAGTTGTTGTTGCTGTTGTTGCTGCTGTTGTTGCTGCTGTTGTTGTTGTTGTTGCTGTTGTTGTTGCTGTTGTTGTTGCTGTTGTTGTTGATGTTGTGTAAATGCGAGTTGATTAGTTTGGTTTTGCTGCTGTTGCATCAACGAAATTTGTTCGGAATTAGCTTGTTGTTGAATAACCCCGGAACCTAAGGTAACAAATTGGGAATGCATGTTCATATTATTATTGACTGTTATCGATTGTTGTGGTGCGTTATATAGAGACATGATTGCATTTTTGTCAAATTTGGCTTTTTGTTGTTGTTGTTGCAAATTAGCTGGATTTAAGATTTAAAAACAATTGTTAAATAAAAAATAAAATAAAATAAAAATAAAACTTAAATTTAATTTAATTTACTCAAGTCAGAGTTAAAATAGATTACTAACTTGATTCTTGGGTTGTTTCACCGAAAAAAATATCGGAAAGATCTTTTTGGCCAGAAGTTCGTGTTTGATGAGAATTATGAGAATTATTGGGTGAACTCAATCTAAGAATATCATCATCATTCGATGCGGAAGATTTACTTTCTGATAATAATGTAATGGCTACTTTTAAATTACCACCAGTTCGTTGAAGAGCATCTCGATTTTTTAAATCATCAAGATATCCCAATTTTCTCAAATGTATCAATTTTTCATCATTAGATATATTAGATGATGTATTATTAGATGATGTATTGGAATTAAGTTTTGAATTATTTCCACCAGGTAAACGACATAAAATTTCAACGGCTGCATGAAGATCACCATTTGTTGTATTTAATACTTCACGATTACGACTCATGTCGGTAAATCCCATTTCCTTAAGTTGACGAAGTGTATGATCATAATTTCCTCGATCTGAACCTTTTGTAGAATTTTCTGTTTGTTTTACTGTTATTGATGCATTTGGTTTTGACTATTACATATATATATATAATTCAATTCAAATCAATGTTATCTGGTGTTATCTAATTCCCAATTGACCAAAAATAAATAAATAAATAATAATAAAAATATTAAACCTTAGGAGTGCTCTGAAAAGCACGTCGTTCGTATTTATTGCGTATATATCTTTCTATTTCACTATTATAAATTTGTTGAAACCGAATGAATGAATGAATAGAAATAAATAAATCCTCCAATTAATCATTTAATTCTTTTATTTACCCATCCGATGCACTCAATGTTATGGGATGAAGTTCGGGACGAGGATTCCATTTTGCATTGGCTTTCAAATTTCCCCATTGTCGCATAGACTTAATGTTTGATAGAAATTTAAATAGAAATTAATTAGAAATTTAATTAGACTTAGTTAAATGCTTTTTTTTTTAAAAAAAAAGGAAGGAAATTGGTTAATTAATTACCTCTATCTGTTCTGAAGTCCAAGAATCTAAAGTTATTGATTTCACTTTTGAGATGTGGGTTCCCATTTTCCTGTGAAATCCACAACAGCGAATACACAGGAAAATGCCTAGATTATATGATGCCCATCGTGGTCCTTAAATGTATTTAAAAAATTTTATTTTGTTTATCAGATAACATGGGCGAATAAATAAATAAAAAACAACTATTATAGAATTTATTAAATTGGTTAGAGTCAGTAGTTTACCTTTCGCGCCACAATCCGCGCAAGTATCATTTCCTGGTTGTTTTGAAAGTTCATATAATATATTTTCGTGTTTTTCGTTAACGACTTTTTTGGCTCTATCCATGATAATGTACGAGAAATATGTGTGGTTATTTGATGAGTTTTTTAGAAATGAAAGTATTTATAACCTGTTGATGTATTTTCAATGGTTTGTTTTTTCTTTTTGCATATTCAATTTATAAAATTTTTTAAAATTTCATTGGTTGATATCAAATTACTAAAATGGCACATAAATTATATAAATGTCAACTTATTTATTTTATCTATTATTAATAAAAAATGTCTTCAAATACAAATCTATCAATGGCTGAGGTAGAATCTAATACTATTCTATCAACTGCCGAGATAGAATCATCACTTAGAGAAAATGAAACTTCCCTGGCTGAAGTTAATGAACTTTTAGTTTTAAGTCCTGAAGAACCGGAACTCCTTAATCTTGTTGAAGTACTACAAAATTTGATAAAATTACAACAAATACAGTTATTAGAGTCGAAAAAAAATGATTTACTTAAGCTTCTTGGTGGTCCTGTTGAATCGTCTGACCAAATCATAGGAGAAAGGGTGAGGAATATACATATATATATATATATGGAATCGATACAATGGAAGATTGCGGCATCAAAAAATTATTTTTTTTTAATAAGTTGACATCCCTTTTTGCTCTTTGGATAAGTCAAATTCTGCAGAGGAATCGATACAGAGTGATTCATTGACTTACGACGAAAGAATTCCTATTAAACCCAATGCAGACGCAGATTCAGATTTAAATAAATTAAAAGTCGGTGATAAATGTTGTGTACCATTCACTCATCCGGAATATCAGAAAGTATATTTTCTTCCCGGGTTAATACAAAATATTAATTCCGAAACAAAAACTTTTAATGTTTTAATTTTAACACCTATCATACCTACTCTTCGAATATGCGAAGCATATATGTCTAATAAATGCAATCACCAACAACAACAACAATGTAAACGTTCTCACGGAGAAGAATTTTCTTCGGATTTAGTTGTTCCATATGAACTTTTATTTATCAATCAAACGAATGCATATAAAATTGGACGTAATTTTTGGACAAAGTATAATGATGGCGTGTGGTACATGGCAAAACTCATAGGTATTGAACCGGAAGGTTCGAGTTTTCGAGTGATCTATAAAGGTTATGAGAATCAAGATCCACATGGAGTAGTGGTTGGACCTGATGAAATAATACCAGTTCAATCACTTGATGAAGAAGAAGAAATTGATTCCGAACAAAATAATTATTCGGATAATGAAAGTGATTTTAGTGATGATTTTCTGTCAGATGATTCACCACCTTCGCGTGAAGATTTGAAACTTGACCATGTATCAGATGATGAGACTAATAATATCGCAGAATGGGAGAAACATACAACGGGTGTTGCAAGTCGAATGATGAAAAAGATGGGTTATAAAATGGTATGTGAATATGATATGTATTATTCTAAATTTAAAAATAAATCTTTTTAAAATACTTTACAATCCCTTTTATTTCTTTAGGGTGAAGGATTGGGTAAAAACAATGAAGGAATTGTAAACCCAATTGAAGTCAAAATTTTTTCTCAAGGTGTTTCCTTGGATTATATTAATGAAAAAGATAAACCTAAATTTAAAAAACAGAAACCGCCAAAATCACGCGATAATAATCATAAAAAAGGCAAAAAAAGATTAACTTCTCAATCAACACGACCTCACAAACGGGCCAAATTTAGACCACCCTTTTCTAATTCAGTTGATGATATTGAGTCTCAATCAGACGTTTTTGATTTCTTAAATGCTACTCTTAACAAAGGGAAAAAGTCTGAAACACAGAACGTGAATAACGTTGTGAAAATATCCTCAACTGTTACAACCTCTGACGATCGATCAAAAAAATCCAATGAAATTAATGCTCACTTGACATTATATCAGATTCAAAATCAATTAAATCAAACACAGCGGGAACTTAAAAGGGTCAACGAATCATTAAAAAGGAACGAAAAGAACCCAAAAATGGCAAAACATTTTCGAGAAAAGGTTGCGCAGATTGAAGTAACTTATAGAGAATTGCAAAGAAAAGAAAAAGGAATCCAAAGTGGTTTAGATAAAGAAAAAGATCAAAAAAATATGTCTAAATTTTGATTATTTTTTCTTTTATTTTTATATTTTTTTATGGCAAATACCACCACATATTACAATTTTTCAAATAAATATTTAAACGTGTTATAACAATATATTTATATATACAGTTACACTTAACACTTATTAATGCTATGTAAAAAACCTCTATAATTGTCATATCTATATAGTCACAGTTTTTGGTTTGACTAAAGGGTATATATGTTTAAATCTTTCGCTTTTCCCAAGATTATAAAATATACTTACATATAAGATTAAAAGATTTTCACGTTCGATATTGAAGTCAAATTACGCAAATCTACAGTGTTATTAATAATTTAATTAAAAGTTAAAATTATAAAAACGCTTATCTCGATGTCCTCGTTTTACACTAATCCACGAATTGTAATATTTAATACAGTCATGAATATACGCTGGTAATGAAGCACAATCCTAAAAAATTCATAATATTATATAAAAAAAAATCACTATAATAATTTTAAAAAAAAATCTTCTTACCAAATGCCGCTTAGAACCAAGTTTTTAAAAAAAATTGTTAGTATTTAATACCTACCTGTAAATCCTTGTAAATCCTTTATTCTGACTATTTATCGTTCTAAAAAAGTACAGATCAAAAATGAATAGAAAAATAATGATGAAAAACGAAAAAGAAAATGGGAAGAGATAAAGTAAAAAAAAAGCTCGTTTATATCAGTAATCTGTGTTCGTATCACGTAAATTATTGGGGATCACATCACGCGTTTAATAATTAATAAAAGGTAATCGCTCGCCCTATAAAAAATAATTAATTCAACAAACCTTTTTTTTTTTAATTTACGATATTTAACTATATGATCAAATAATTTGTAATATTTATCAAATTATCATTATTATTAACTCTCAATTAATAAAGACGAAAGGAACAAAGTTTATTTATATCTATATACATAAATAAATTTCATTATAAAATTAAAATTAATCCAATAAACATTTTCTTACCATTCTCGCTTCTAATTTAACCAATAATCTACTCATCCTTAAACAAAATGGTAACAAACATAACATAAAACTAATTCCCAATGCAAACAAGGTAATGGCTAATGTAAATACTATTATGGATATTAAAAGTTTTGTAAACACAAAGTATATAACTGCACGAATGGTAAAACGATCTTTAAGGAGTGAAAATAAATATTCAAACCTTCCTGAAGGAATTACATGATGATATTGATTCATATTACTAAATAAAATTTGAGGAGATACTCGGGTAATGGATGGAAGTGGGGTATGGGTTGACAAGGCAATATCGGAAGGTGATGATATCGAATTTAGTATTGCAATCTCCAATCTTGCGAGCATTCTAGAAAAAAATAAAATAAAATAAATAAACGAAAAAGTAGGATAGCATAAATGTAGTATAAATAGGAGAATATATGAAATACCATAACTCTATAATATAAATCAAAAATGATCTAAATATAAATATCTCTATTAACTGACCTCCATGAATAAACTGAAAAAAGTAATATTACATAACCGACAGGGGGAAATATCAAAGAACAAAAACCACCAATGAAAGATCCAATCACCCAACCAAAACAAAAGCATGCATAAGGAAGATCCCATAGGATCAAGTATGCCATTGCAGCCCAATTTCGACCTTCTTCCAAAGGAGAGAAAAATGATTTTTTTCGAGGTTGAAATCTATGAACATTTTGTAATGGTGGTGATAATGAAATATATTGATGATGGTGGTTGTTGTTGCTGTTGTTATCAGACCTAATATTGGTATTTGGTAAATTTGAATAAGAAGATATAACATCATCATAACTTGGTGGTGCATCGGATGGAACAGGCGAGGACAAATGTGGATGGTCTAATTGAGTCATGATAAAAAAAAATGGTGGATATTATATAAAGAAAAAATAAATAAATAAATTCTTTTTAAAAAGAAATTCGAACATCACACAAAAGTCTGCATAAAGAAGATCTCAGTGCGACTCAAAGCCACATTTAATGTCAAACGAACCAAATTCACATGAAAAAAAAGAAATGTAACGATTCGAAAGTGATTTTTATTAAAAAAAAAAAGTTGTACCAAAATCTGTCGGCCTGATTATCCCATTGACCAAAGTATAATTTTGGAGTTAAGTAATCAGTTCCTAAAAGAGTTGGACATCCTTATAGTGGATACGAGAATTAAAAAATTCCCTGGCAATGAACTTTTTAAAAAAAAAGTGAAAAGTGCATCGTGGCTATCCACAGTGATCCAAATAAGTATAATTGAGTGACAGGTTTGTTAAATTAATATTCTATGAATATGGGATTCTAATATATTAAAATATATGCAGCTCATGCGAACTTGATTGGTTATTTTCATCAGAAAGGTAAAATTTATAAATTTTATTTATTCCTTAATTTTTTTTTTTCACCAAAAAAATTTGGCACTCTCTTTATATAATATTATTTTAATAATATAAATATAATCACAAAATTTTAAACAAACGTTGATTTGATGTATTACTTAAATATAGAAAAAATCGAATTCTTTTAAAGTTCTTTGCTAATCATGTTTTACTTAATTATAAACTGTATATTTGTTCTTCGCTGAACCCAAACCCTATTGGCTAAGGCAAATAGATCTTCAGGCGTGGTACAAGTAATCTAGTGTTACCTAAATAAAAATAACACTTTTTATTTGGCGTGTAACAATAACGATGATATTTGCGTACAACAATAGTAAAAATCCAAAAAAAAAAAAAATTTTAAACTATGCAAGGGGAATGTACGTAATGTACAAGTAATGGTTGTACAAGTAATGGTTGTACAAGAAGATGAAAATACATACATCGATTTAGGTTGAAAAAATCCATTGAATTTTTGATAATTTTTGATTATTTATTGAATAAATGTTTTCCTTTTGAAAAATACATTCGAAGTAGTACATTTGAAGTACATTTGAAATGCATCAAATGCTGAATTGTTACTTGGATTTTGTGTGAATATCACAGGATACAATATTTTGAAATTAAAATTATTTATTTATTTATTTCTCGAATTAACTTGATTTTTTAAAAATAAAGTTTTTCTATTAAAGTAATAAAAATAGAAAAATGAAATACACAAACAACCCATATCCAAATATAGATCAAGTCATTAGAAGGATACAATATTCATTTTATCATTATTTTTAGTTGACGATTAAAAATATATACTACGACAACATTCCTAATTAGAATGATATCATTAAATTGTAACCCTTACACATAATAACAATAAAATTCATTCTTCTTCAATTTTAATTTCTATTTATTAATAAATCATAATTTGTATATATTTGACCACAGTAGTAGTGATAAAAGATCATCCGTTGGCGTAAAAAAATCTTTAAAAAATACTCATGAATTATATTATATTTTTTTTTTTTTTTTAATATGGAAGATATTAAAAGATATGTATCTAAGATATATATATGCATCAAAGATAATAATTATTTTTTTATAGAAAATATTTAAAACTATACATATTTTTGATTTTCCACGTCTATTGTTCTTTTGATTTTTTACCATATTTGATATCTTTAACGCGGGAAGTTATATTATGTGATATTACATATTATATAATATTATATAATATTACATTATTATTTGATATTAAATACTCTTTACCATTTTACTCATTTTACTCAACTAATTGATTGTTATGTAAAAATAAAATATATGAATAAATTAATAAATAAATAAAAAAAATAAAATTAGTGACAAAAAATGACAGCGAATCTTGACTTTTTAGTTTGATATAAACTATCTTTGCCTTTATATTTATAGTATTTTCATTAAGTATTCATTTTCGGTAACACATTGATTCAAATCTTATTAAATTTATTCATATAACCTAAAAACCGGTATATAATTTATTTATTTTATTTATTCTATTTTCACAATACATTTTTTTTTCTTTTTTAGTATATATATTTTTATCTCTATAACTTTCTATTATTATCCATTATCTAATATTATCTTAGATGTTTAGTTATTTATTATTAGTGTCACAGATCGCGTTTGTAGAAATTGAAAATAAAAAATGAACACGAAACCCCTATTTTTGGAAATAATTATTAATGAAAAATTTATTATATTTGTCAAAATCTTTCTTTCGGCACTAGACTTCTTCATAAAAAATTTCTATTCATATTGTTATTTTGATATCACTAAACGTTGATTTGTTATTAATTTATTATAATTTATAATAATAATAAAAAAAAAAATTGTAATTTAAATTGTCCTCTCTAAGAATTTGACAATTTGATAACTTTCTTGAAAAATTATAAGAAATTAAGAAATTATAATAATAAATTATAAAAAAAGTTAGAAGCGTAAGGAGTCTAATAATAATAAGGTAACTTTGTATTTCTTTTTTTGTTTTATTTTAAAAAATTGTAAATAAAATTAATTAAAATATAATAAATATATCGTTTTTTTTTTTTTTTCTTGGCAACCTTTTTTTTTTTTCTCTTTTTTTATTTCCTAACCATTATAATTAGAATAAATATTATAAAATAAATTTAATAATAAATACCAGTAAATTCGAATAAATTCAATAAATTCAATAAATTCAATAAATTCTTTCTTCATATTTTAAAATATTAAAGACCTATCTTCATGTTTGTCTCCAAGCAAATTTCGTTAATTCATTTTTGATATCAAGTTAATGAAAAACTCCATTATAATCCGTTAGTTATCATCATATTTCAAGAGAAAAGAGAAGACTCTTCTTTATGAAAATAATATCAAATAATTCAAATAAACAAATATCAAATAATCTTAATATAAATATTATTTTAAAATTAAATTTATAATAATATTATTAATAAAAATAACCGAGAAGAAATGTCTTCAAAAAAAACATTACCACAAATTCCTACCGCTCCTTCTCTTTCCTCTCCTTCTTCTTCCCAGCCTCCTCAACTTAATCTTCTTCATGATTTAAATGATAATGAAACAACACTATCATCATATATTAATAATATTAATATAAGTGGTGGTAGTGGTGGAGGAGGATATACCCCAAGTGATTTTTATAATGGTCAATCCAGAACTTTGGAAAGAAGAGATAGTCCAAGAAATACGAGTTGGAATTCACCAAAACGACATTCACAACATCAACAACAACAATCACTTCATCTATCACCCCATCTATCACCTCGTCCATCTCTATCGCATAAAAAGTCATATCAACAGTACCAACGAGTACAGGATGTGTCATCAGATAATCAAGTTATAAAAAGTGCTGGTATTTATTTTTTTATTATTATTATTTACCATTCAAGTTATGTTATTGAATATATTTATTTAACGCGTACATCTTTCCAAAAATACAAAACTTTTTGTTAATTAATTTTTATTTTTTTTTATCTTTTATTTTATTTTTTTTTTATTTTTATTTTTTTTTTTTGAAATTTCATATAATTCATATAGAAAATGAACCTTTTATTGAGGAGGGAAAATTAGAAGGGATTGATTCTCAAATTCATGCGGATTCAGGATATATACAAAGTTATCGTCCTCGTCCTAATGAAAATGAACAAATTGAAGAAAATCAAATACTTCAAGGGAGGGTTCATAATAATGATAATGATAATTTTAGAAATTTGAGTGGAGGAATTCCAATTGAAACAATTGAAACAATTGAAACCAAATTTACTGCTACCAATATTACTACTGGTAAATCTCCAACGCGTGCAAGATCTCTGGTAAGGCCTGAACGTTCTCGAAATCCACCTTACCGTCGTAATACTAGTCATCGTAATATTAATAGGCAAGGAGATGATCCTTTAGACGAACGTATAATAAATGAAGAATCTCAAAATTTTTTGAGTATATTTCCTGCTGATGAAAGACGAAAAATTACTCATTTACCAAATGATAGAAGAGAACCAAAAGCAAAAAGAAAGTGGTATCAATGTAAATTCCCATCTACTTGGGTAATGTTTTCAAGATGTATTACCTGTTGGGCACCTTCCTCTTTATTATCATGTTTTGGTATGTAATTTTACAATTTAAAAAAAAATTATTATTTTAAAAATAAATAAATAATTAATTAATTAATTTACTTATTTATTTTACTCGTAATTTTATAGGAATCAAAGATCGTTCAGTTCAACAAGCATGGCGAGAAAAGATCGCTTTAGTGTTTATCATTTTGGTTTTATGTGCTGTTGTTGGATTCTTAACGTTCGGATTAAATCAAGCTTTTTGTAGATCTCCTCCTACCCGAGTACGTTTTGGTGGTGTGAATAGAAATCAAACTGTAATTCTTGGAAAAGTATATGACATTTCAAATGCAACTCATAAACTTTATTTAAGTTCTAGTATTAATAATATTGCTAGTGAACGGCTAAATAATAACTCAAATGGTGCTGCAGGACATGATTTAACTTTCCTATTTCAAACTGAAAATCGTAATTGTCAAAAGTGGCTTAAAAAACCTTCTACTGATTTAGATAGATCCCGTTATTTTCCTTGTGTATCAACTGATTTACTTTTCCCTGCTACACCAAGTTCTGATATTAATGTGGGCACTGTAGGATGTCATATAAATGTAAATTTAAGAAGATCTTTAAGAACTCAAAATGTTAAACAAATTGGTGATTTATATTTCATTTGGGATGACATTAATAGCCTTACTAAAAAAGGCCGCAATTTTATGGTTTATAATGGGTAAATGTATTTTATTTATATATATATATATATTATTATTATTGGTTCTTTCTTCTGGACAAATTGATTAATAGAAATGATATTAACATTAAAAATAATTATCTTATATCTTATTTCATCTAGAAATGTACTTGATATGGATCGACTGAAATGGCTGTTTAAGAATATTACATTGGATAAAAAACTTAAAGACTTTGCTGATAATAGAAAATACATTGGTCGTGATAATACTTATTATCTACAAAAACATAAAGAAATGGCAAATTGTTTAGTATCAACTATTCGAGTTGGAGTCATCGATTTTAGTTCCATTGGTTGCGTTATTACAAATGTGATAACTTATATATCCTTAATAGTAATTGTTGCTGTAGTTTTAGTTAGATTTTTATTGGCTGTTTTATTTGGATGGGTTTTGAGTTGGAGATTAGGAAATTTTCGAGAAGAAACTGCCAAAGATAGGGCAAAGAGAGAACACGAAATTGAGAAATGGGAAAATGTAAATAATCATTTTTTAAACAATTCAAGGTAAAATATTTTATTATATATTTTGTAAAAAAATTTTTTTTTTTTTTTTTTTTTTTTTTTGATTTATATTTATAAATATTTATTTTCATTGTTTATTTTTATCAAAGAACAAATTCTTCATCTTTTAATGCAAGTAAATCTCGATATTCAGCACCTATTCATGGCTCCGCCACACCATATCGAAGACAAGATAATCGTTCAACTAGTCGGCAATATAATTCCGGTCTCCCGGAATCTGGTGAGAAGAAATTTCAAAACGGTTCCGCTAGTTCTCTTATTCACCTTTCATCAACTAATAGTTCTTCCGCAGCGATAACGAATGAACTCTCTACCGATTCTCGACCACCATCGATCAATAACGATGAAAATTATCAGAGTCGAGCAAATTCGCTTTCTTCCACTACCTCCTCTGCAATTCAAAGTACACCTTATCAAAATGATCATGTTTTACCTGAACAACGTTTCAATTTTGCCTTAATGCACACTATCATGTTAGTTACATGTTACTCTGAAGGAAGACAAGGTTTAAAGACAACATTGGATTCTTTGGTTGCCACCGATTATCCTAGTTCTCATAAAATCATTATGTGTATTGCTGATGGTCTTATATATGGTGCAGGTAATGATTTATCGACACCCGAAATATGTCTTTCATTGATGAGTGGTTTTATTGTACCAAAAGAAGAAGTTCGAGCCCATTCATATGTCGCAATAGCTGATGGTAAAAAGCGTCATAATAAAGCCAAGGTGTATGCTGGTTATTATAAATATCATGAAAATGATGATTCACTAAAAGTAGTCCGTCGTATACCTATGATTACTTTGGTGAAATGTGGTGGTCCAGGAGATGATGAAAAGAAAGCGGGAAATCGTGGAAAACGTGATTCTCAACTTATTTTAATGAGTTTCCTACAAAAGGTTATGTTTGATGAAAGAATGACTCCACTTGAATATGAATTCTTTAATGCTATTCGAACCGTGAGTGGTGTTACCCCTGATTGTTTTGAATTGGTTTTAATGGTAAGTAAAATGGAATTATTTTGAAAAAAAAAATAATATTTATATTTTCAGACAAAAAAAAAACAATTAAATATTATTTTCTATAATTAGGTTGATGCAGATACCAAAATTTTCCCTGATTCATTAACTCGAATGGTTGCTTGCATGTCCCGTGATCCAGCAGTAATGGGACTTTGTGGGGAGACAAAGATTGCCAATAAATCTGACACGTGGGTTACAATGATTCAAGGTACTATAATAATATTATTTAAAATATATCACATGTAATTTAATGTATAATTCTAACATTTTTTTTATCTATATAGTTTTTGAATACTATATTTCTCATCATATGCAAAAGGCATTCGAATCTATTTTTGGTGGTGTCACTTGTTTACCTGGTTGTTTTTGCATGTATCGTATAAAGGCTCCTAAAGGTGCTCCCGGATTTTGGGTACCAATACTCGCAAATCCGGATGTTGTTGAAAAATACTCTGAAAATGTTGTTGATACTCTACACAAAAAAAATTTATTACTCCTTGGTGAAGATCGATATCTTACGACTCTTATGCTTCAAACGTTTACCAAACGTAAAGTGATGTTTGTTCCTCAAGCCGTTTGCAAAACTATTGTTCCTGATACATTTCTTGTACTTCGATCTCAACGTCGCCGATGGATCAACTCCACAGTGCATAATTTATTAGAACTTGTACTCATACCTGACTTATGTGGTACATTTTGCTTTTCCATGCAATTTGTTATATTCATGGAATTGATCGGTACAGTTGTACTTCCGGCGGCTATCTCTTTCACCTTTTACCTTATCATTGTTTCTTTCTTTCAACGTCCCGTTCCTTGGGTTCCTCTTTCACTTTTAGCTGTAGTATTGGGTCTTCCCGCTATACTCATTTTATTGACAACACGTAAACTTATTTATGTTGGATGGATGATTGTTTACCTTTTATCATTGCCTGTATGGAATTTCGTTCTTCCTGTGTACGCGTATTGGCATTTTGATGATTTTTCATGGGGTCAAACTCGTGTAGCACAAGGTGATGAAACCGATAAAGATCACTCTAGAAAGGAAGGAGAATTTGATAGTTCACAAATTATAATGAAACGATGGGCAGAATGGGAACGAGAAAAAAGATTACACTATCGAAATTCACAAAAACAACTATTACATTCATCAATAATATCACCGGAAGAAATCTATTCACCATCAACAAACCAATCAACAGCTTCAGCAATAATACAAGGAAATGAAAAGTCATTAAATTATTCATCACAACCTCATAATTCTCGTGGTAAAAGGAGAACAGGAAACGATTCGTTGATGTTACCGCCACCGTTAAGTTCAACGCAAGTTAATACGAATGATGATTACAGTAATGAAAATATTGGTATACATCAAACGATGAGAACTTATAATAATGATTACCCCTATAATAATAATAATAATAATAATAATAATAATATATATAATATAAATAATAATATCGTAAAGCGCCGAGATTCATGACACGTGACACACCTCAGATGTGAATTTTAAGGAACAATTTATAAAAACTTTTTTGTATTTTAGTATTTTGTATTTTTGTATTTTGTATTTTTATAATATTTCTTTTTTATCCATTGTATCTTTAGAACGTATTTTTAGATTATAATGGAGTCGAATAATTAAAGAATAGAATAAAGGAATGTACTATTAGTCGGCAAATAAATCTCGAATGGAAAATTTTTTATCACATGTATATTAGGAATATCAATTTAGGGGGGGTTTCATTATTATTTTTATAATTATTTTGAATATTATTATAATAATAGACGTTTCCATCAAGAATTAACAAGGTGAACGGCTTTATTAGTTAAAAAAAAAAAAAAATCCACTAAACCTTTATTTTTTGCATTTAATCAAAAAAAATTTTCAATAAATGATTACAAAATTTACTGATCGCATCATTTATTAATATAACTTTCACTTATTGATATAATTTTCACTTTATTATATAATTAAGATATTTTTAATTTCTTCCCAAGCTATTTTTATTTTTATATACTGTTTAAAAATAAGGTATTATTTGTATAAATAAGGAATAATTGATTTAAATTCGATTCACGTGTATCTATCTTTAGATTCAAAATTCATCATTGAACTTTAATTAACTTTCTAATTAATCATTATATATTTTAGTATCATGACTTTTTCAGGGTCTCATTTTAAAAATCCTTATTCATTATTACCGTCTCTCATTGAAGGAGATGAAACAAATTCAATTTTTTTTTTTTCTATATATCTGTGACCAATCTTCTATTGTAGTGCCACCAATTACAACAGCTATATATATATATTTCCATAAATGAACACATTTTAAATGCAAATTCTATTTATAATAATCAATAAATATAAAACAAATAAAACAATTAGCTTGTGTCTTTTTTTAACGGGTTTGTCTTAAAGAATCCTTTTTTTTTTATATAACTTTCATATTTTCAGTTTTTAAACTTCTCTTCGAGAAAACTTCTCATTAAAATTTTAGAAATATAGAAAATATAGACACCAATATACTTAATATACTTAAATATGGCCAAGTCACAAATATTAATTTTGGTCGCTTTATTTTTCTTTTTTAATAGCGCTTTGGCCTTTGATCGTAAGCTACCTTTTTTTTACTTTTCACAATGATAATAATATTTTTTTTTTTCGATAAATTCAATTCTTTTAATCTTTTCATTTCTATTTTCTGAATTTCAGCATACAAAGTTGACAACTCAACCAAGGAAAACTGGTGTACTAATCAGAAAGCATCCTGTATAAACATTTGTCAAGATTCAAACGCTGGGGGTGTTATCGTTAATGAATGTAATACTGAAACTCTCGCTTATGATTGTCAATGCGAAGATGGGACCAGGCCAAATTCAACTCGTAAGTATAAAATTGTTAATAATAATAATAATAATAATAATAATAATAATAATAATAATAATAATAATAATAATAATAATAATAATAATAAT
>CAJVPK010000745.1:0-22496 GCA_910592015.1 Diversispora eburnea | reverse complement strand
TCTTAAGTCTTTTAATTAGTTTTAGTATTTAACTTTAATATTTCTTTTATTCTTCATCGCTCATCCTCTTCAATTCGTAAACTAAAGTAACTGTTTACGAGTTGCTAGTTGTAAATTGCCTTTTGGAAAAATAAAATTAGCCCAAAAGGTCGACTAGTAACATCGGTCACACCTTCGGGAAGGTCAAATAAAAAAAGAGCACGTCCAACGGGCTAGAGATGTGATCCGTGGATGACCAATTCGTCAATCTGACAGATTATTCGTGATATCACGGATTGACAAATTACTTTTTAAAAATTTATATAATCCGGATTTAAAAAAAAATAATCCGGATAATTCAGATTATATATATCAATCTGCAGATTAAAAGATTAATTCGTAGATTAAAGGATTTAATCCAGATTATTCTTTCAATCCTCGGATTACTCTTTCAATTCGTGGATTACTCTTTCAATCTATAGATTAGAGATGCGATCCGTGAATGACCAATTCACTAATCTGACAGATTATCCGTGATAACACAGATTAACAGATCACTTTTAAAAGTTTAAAAGATCCGGATTAAAAAATCTACCTTAATTTTTCCATATTCTTTTTTTTATTTATTTAATAACATGGCATAGAGATGTCCAATCTGAAAGAAACAACTACCAAAATGTTCGCATCGGTGAGGGAAATCGAATGAGCTATAAATCGCTAAAATTGGATCACAGGTTATTGAAATTGATATTTGATATGGATAATTATAAAAGAATTTTATTATTGATTAAGCATGTTTTATTTAATAACATGATATAGAGATATCCAATTTAGATGAAACAACTACTGAAATGTTCGCCTTGATGAGGGGAATCGAATGAGCTATAAATAGCTAAAATTGGATCACAGGTTATTGAAATTGATATTTGATGTGAATAATTATAAAAGAATTTTATTACTGATTAAGCATGTTTTATTTAATAATATGGCATAGAAATGTCCAATTTGGATGAAACAACTACTGAAATGTTCGTCTCGATGAGGGGAATCTAATGAGCTAAAAAAATGCAAAAATTAGATCACAGGTTATTAAAATCGCTATTTGATGTGGATAATTATAAAAAAGGTTTATTACTGATTAAACATGTGTTTATTTAATAACATGACGTAGAGATGTCCAATCTGGATGAAACAATTATCAAAATGTTCGCCTCGATGAGGGGAATCTAATGAGCTAAAAAAGCAAAAATCAGATCACAGGTTATTAAAATCGCTATTTGATGTGGATAATTATAAAAAAATTTTATTATTGATTAAGCATGTTTTATTTAATAACATGGTGTAGAGATGTCCAATTTGGATGAAACAACTATCAAAATGTTCGTCTCGATTAGGGAAATCGAATAAGTCATAAATCGCTAAAATTGGATCACAGGTTATTGAAATCGCTCTATTGGATATAAATAATTATAATTTATTATCTATGGAAAAAAAAATAATTCACAAATTGGACGGATAATCTGCGGATGGATGGATGATCCACGGATTGAACACATGATCCACAGATTGGATGCATGATCCGCAGATTGAACGGATGATCTGCATAATCCGCGAATCAATTTGTCCAATTCACAGATAATTCACGAATTGATTAGATTGACTATATAATGGATGACAGATTGAAAATTTGATGGTAACACAGATTACAGATCACACAGATTGATCCGGATTGCACCTCTACAATGGGTCTAACAGAAACAGAACCAGAAGCAGAAATTAATTGTGAGATATCGAATTTAACTGAAGGTAATAATATTAAATATAATAATTTATTTCTTTTTAAAAAAATATTTATATATTTATTTATAGGAACACAAGAAGGAATACAAGAAGAAATACAAGAAGGAATACAAGGAATGCAAAAAGGAATACAAGAAAAAATATTTCCAGAAGGAAGAACTAGAAATCTTACTCTGGATAAATTAATTTCATAAAATGCTGAAGTAATAAAAAATTTTAATACCTTAAATAATAAAATCGATAAACTTGAAAAAATAATTGCTGATTTTGTCAACAAAAGAGAAGATATATTACCGGAGTTTATTAAGGTAATCTAATTACAAAACCTTTCATTTGATAATAAATTATAAAAGATTATTTATAATTTATTTTATTATTAAAAATTAGTTAAAGAAATAGTAGATAAAACCTACAATATCACTATATATCCCATGCAAAATCAATTTGAAGATATTTCATTAGATATCATAAAAAAAAAATATCAAAGTATATTTAGTACATATCAACAAAAAAAATGGAATGCCTTTTACGAAGGTCATACATCCTGAAGGGCATCAACGATTTTTAAATATTTGAAATCAATAAATTAATACTATTATAAATAATAACTGGAAGTTTCCTATATTTTTTTTTTTATATATTGTAGAAATGTACTTAAAAGCTGCTATAGACCTCTTCCACTTCTCTAGTTTTACTTGTTCTATAAAAAAAATTAGGATCAAAAGTTTTGTTATCAAAGATAATGCCAAAAATAATTAACCTACCAGTAGTAAGATTCAATATTTTCTTATTTAATTGTGGTGAATAGGTGATATATTTCTCAAATACAAAGTTAAGGATGTTTCCCAATATTACATCCTGCCAACTATATCTGACACCATCTTTGTTAATGTTGTTTTTCTGGTCCCATGTTCACCCCAAATTATATAATAATTTGATGCACCTTTATTTGGATTTAAAATTTTTTTGAGTTGTTCTACAACTAAAGATTATTCAACAACAGGTTCTTTTGTCCATATCAATTTGTGGTCTAGTGCCCTTTTCCAGTTTGTTAACAAGATGACATTCATTCAATACCAAGCATATGAAAGATCCAATGACAAAAGTGAAAAAGAACCAAAGAAGCCAACTGCAATTACTTTGGCAAATATAGCAGTCTATAAATAACAAAAATGTGTTGAGAATTTGACTGAATAATGAACAACAAGTGATGATCATTCCATACCGGGAGTTGTTTTGCAGTGTTTTTTGTAAATTTATTCAGGATGAAGATGAAATAGACTCTTTGGGAGATGTGATTAGAGTTTACATAAGGTAATAATTGAAATAAATTTGTTTTTATTGATTGGCGATCAATAGTAATCAATGCTATTATAATTGATTAATTAAGGGCATTTATAAATCACGCCAGTGATCAGGTATTTCATGTATAAGATTATGTGACAAATATGGTTTCCGTGTGTAAAAAATTCTAAGTCCCTATTCGAAGGGTGTGACATATAGTGATAAATACAAAAACTCTAACGGCATAAGATATAGATGCTTCAAAAAAAAAAATCAAATCCTTGCTCAATACAAAATTGTAATTTTCAAGTATCTCATTTTTGCCAAATTACTTCACTAATATTTAAGAAAATTCAAGATAATGGATTATACAGATTTTGTCCTTATTTAAAAAATCGGATAACAATTATGCCATATGCATTATATGAATATAATTGAAACTATCACCAAAAATTAAAAACACAAGGTAATATTGATGATTATAAAATTTAATATTATAATATAATTAATTTTAATTTTTTTATTTTTGTTTTTTATAGAATTAAAGAGCTATTCATTTATTGAACAAGTTAGTATGCTAACAAAAGGTTTATATATATAACATAAAAAAATATTGAGCTTGATCCTATTCAATTTCAACAAATGATTGTAGAATCTGATCCATACTTACAAGGATCTTTTGAGATCTTTATATAATAAACTTGAAGCAAAAAAAACAAAACAATTGTAAGCTTATGTTACATAATGGCTGGGATGTGAAAAAATTTGCCAATGATTTTAAGTTAGAAGTTGAATTATATTTATCAGTATCTGAAACATCACATACTGCAATTGATACATTAAATAGTATTGGATTTTTTACATGTTATATAACAGTTAATAATTTTAAATTAAAACTTGCAAATGAACATTCTTTAAAAATAAACGACTTGAAATGGTTGAATAAAAAAATAATTTATAAAAAATTCATGATGTGAGCATCCCAATTCTAAATATTATAGCACATCATTAAATTCCATGTTAGAATCGATTAATTCAGGTATTTATTGGTTTAAATAATTTTTAAAATGAAATAATTCATTATACGTAATAATAATTTCTTAAAATGATTTCTATAGATTTATTCTCTAATGATAATTTACTCTCCAATGATCGTTTTGATATAATGGATTTCAAGTAAGAATTATATACTATTTAATCTATTTTATTTATATATACTTCAATTACTAATCGATTTCACCAATATAGATAAATATTGATAATTTTCAAATAGTTCTAATCAAAAGAAAAATTTCGAAAATTCAGACCAAAATACAAGTGCGGAAAATTCTAAAAAAACATTTTTTGTATGAATTACTGCAAGAAGAAAAAATTGAAGACCAAAGTAATGTTTATTTAAATTTATAATATTTTTAATATTTTTATTAATTTATATTTATTTTTACCAACAGATGACTTTAAACGAAGAAAATTTGTTGAATAATTTAATGAACGTTTCGTAGATGAAAGTATGGATAAATTACTTATTTTTATTTTATTATTTTTTTTACTTTTACTTCTATTACGCACAATTAGAATAAAGATGAATTTAGTGATTTTATAACAAATTCTTTAAATTCGAATTTATTTTATTTTATTTTCATATCTTTTATAAATTAGAAATTATTAAATTTCACCGTTACAACTGACAATTACCAGCGGTGATACCCTATTACATTTTTCTTTTAAAAAAAGCCAATGGTACATAGTATAAATAATTGTTGAATGTTTACGACTTAAGAGCTGATTAATTCTTCCATTCTGTTGGTTAAAAATTCAATTAGAGAAAGCAAATATCGTATCATCATTTAAATTCATTAAATATAGTTCGCGTACTTTTATCAGTTTGTTTCAATGTAAAAGTTTTAAATATAAATCATTTTTTATTTGCATTATAATTTAATTATATATAGTGTATATACATATATAAGAAATATGATTCATTTAAATTTTTTTTATCTATATTTATTATTTAAATACACTTTTTTTATTTTAATTTACTTCATTTACACGTTTTATTTCTTTTTTTTTTTTTGTAATAAATATATATACATTATGTAAAATATCTAAATATATTATTTTAAATTCACACATATCACGAGATTTTTTTATAATAAAGATAAGAGAAGTAAAGTACTGTTTATGATATGTGTAGTAGGCAAATTTTATTCAAAGTAAAATAAAAAATAAAAAAATAAATAAATAAAACTAAAAATACTCGAATAAATACTTAACTAAAATGATTAAAAATGTGATTTATTTACTTCTTCTGCTGTATCAACTTTATATATTTCTTCTTCCCCTTCAGAATTCACACCAATGTTCTAATTTTTATTAAGTTTTCATAAGATGATTTAAAAAAATTTATAGTTTTTGTATCGGAAACTAATGATTTTTAATTTATTTGAAAATTTAGAGTTGAAATTTTTTTGTTTATTATATAACATGCAATAAAATAATTGGTTGACAAAATAACCAGAATTTTCAAAACTTTTGGGTCGGTAGTGTTAAATTAATTAAATTAATGCAAATTGCTTTAATTAATTCCATATAAAAATAAACCAACATATGTTTTTATGCTTGTTTTTAATAAAACTATAAACATTCTTTGAGCTGCTAAATAAAAATTCACTATAAAAATAAAGATATATTTATGCATTAGATTATAAACTCATAAATACACACTTCTTTTTTCATTTTTACATATAATTCTTAAAAAGGCAATAATCTTATATGACAACATGTTTTATGTTTTTCACCTTTATTTTTTTTTTTGGATACTTGAATTTCAATGTAACACAATAAATTTTAAAAAAGATAAAAAACCCAAGAAAATTTTAATAAATGGAATTTACGTTAATGGTAATGATGAAATTAATAAGAAAGAATAATGAAAATATTCATGAATAAATAAATATAAGTTGCAACAGTACTATACTACTATTTTTTGCGAAAATCCTTCATAATTTTTGTCATTATCTCTAAAAATACAAAAATAAAATAAGTAAGGTCCTAACAAGAAATTTGTCTAATCGTATTAACGTTCTTGTTCGAAAGTTGGCCAACGCCCCTTTGCAGGGCATCGAATAGGACGCCATCGGATTCCAACACGTCCTTCAGAGAGAGTAGCAATTTTTTGGAAGGCAGTCGATGTTAAATCAACATTCTGAGAACTAGATGGACATCCACCACATTTATCAATTACTTTGACCTTAACGCATCTTGAACTTGAACCACGGCAAACTTCAATACATCTATAACAATGTTCAAGATTATTCATATACATGGCTGCAATGAAATCAGTATCTTTAGCATTATAGTTGGGAAGATTGTCTCTACCATAGCAAGCAGCGTGTTTAAGATCTTCTTCAATATAGTAAGTACTTTCAGCTTTAACACCGCCTGGTTTTCTACTAAGTAAACTACGACGAGAAACAGTAGTCTTAGAACTTGTCATTCCAGCTGTAGACAGATACCATCTATCTTTTAAAGGTAAAAAATCTTCCGCTGATACGATAGTAGCAGCAGCAAAGACGACGCACAAAATAAAAGTTATAGCTGATTTCATAATGATTAAATTGATTTTTTATTATATTACTATTAGGAATTAATTTATATGTAAATATTTTCGTTTTCCCCTATGTTTGTAGGATTAGGAAAGTTATTCTACTGGTAAAAGTATCAAAGTCCAGTAAAAAAGAATGTTTTATTGGACTATGAAAATGAGATATGAATAAATGGATATGAAAGAAGAGGAAATTTTTTGGTGGTCTTCAGACGATAAAAAAAACTCGCGGATTTAAAGCTTTTTCGAGCCGCCCATGAATACAATTTTAGACTTGGGAAATCAAAAATTATGCAAGGAAACGAAAGTGAACCAATAAAGAAAATAATATTAATAAAGCTTTGAATTTAGTTTTATCAAAGGTGTTGTGCTTAATTTAATATGGTGATAAATTATTATTATTCTAAAGTTAACGACCAAATATGAATGATATGAACGCACGTGAAAAGTCCAAACCAAATTTAGGATCGATCTGGTTGTTAATTTCTATAAATAACTACGTTTTTTGAATCTTTTTTATTAAGAAACCTCTTTTTCACGTAAGTAATTAATTTATGAAATTACGGTTTGTGTAAATTATATTCTGTAAGAAATATATTTGCATAAATTTAGTAAAAAAAAATTAAACGGAAATAACTTTTATTACGCATTGCAAATCTCCGTTAAATAAAATACCTATATTAGGCATTTAGATAAAATTTCATCTTTTGTTCTAGACTTTTATCACGTGGCTTTATTACATAAACAATAATCTGATCAGCAAATAGGGATATAAACTTCTGTGTCACTAAATCTGATCTGCAAATTCAAAAAAAAAAATGTAAGTCTTTTTTCCTTATTAATGTAATATCCACTAAAGACAAATTTCGACGAAAAATAAAACGGATTTTTCGATATTATATGTAGGTCACGAATAATCGTAAAAAATCTTCCTAATTTCTTATCCGACACAAAATTTCGTGAACATTTTTCTAAGAAAGGACAAGTTACCGATGCTAAAATAATAAAAACAACGTAAGTTTAATATATATAAATATATGTGTTGATATTATTTCATTTTTATCATTTTAAATAATTCTTTAACAATGATTACTTTGTTAACTTAGAGATGGTAAATCTCGTTGCTTCGGGTTCATTGGATTTCGTACAGAACAAGAAGCCAACGAGGCGATAACATATTTTAATAATACTTTCATATATACTTCACGGATAGCTGTAGAACATGCTAAACCAGTGAGTGTGTGATTGATTTCATTAATCATTTAATAATTAATTTTTATTAATTTTATAAAAAAAATTGATTTTTTATTAATTTATTAGGTTAATGATTTATTATTACCTCGTCCGTGGAGCGCTCACAGCGTTGGATCTTCGAGTTATCAAAAGCGTCACGCACAAAATTCACAAAAACCTTCCCAATTAAAATCCGATGAGGAAGATAATGTAATGACAAAGAAGAAATCTAAGAAATCTAAATCACAAGAAAAGTTAGAGAAATCAAATTTATCCGATAATGTGAAAGTGGATAATAATAATCAGGATGACAAGTTACATGAATTCTTGGAAGTTATGCAACCTAGATCCAAATCAAAAACGTGGGCAAATGATGATTTGACAATTTTAGATAAAAAGAGAAGTACTGTCAAGATTCAAAAAGATGATTCAGACGACAATCTTTACCAGGATTTACCAAAAAAGAAAAAAAATGATGGTAGTGGTCATAATAAAAAAGTTTTATCTGAAGATGATAATGATGATGATGATGATGATAAAGGTGAAGATGAAAATGATGAAGAAAATGATAATGATAAGGGGTCAGATGATGAAAGTGAATCTGACGAATCAATTAAGAGTGAGAAAAAAGAAATGAATGATACTAATGATATGGATTGGTTCAAGTCAAAAATGAGAAGAAAGTTCGACCTGGACGAGAGTGACGAGGGTGATGATGATGATGATGACATGAATGATATAAATAATTCATCTTCTCATAATAGAATTGATAAGATTAACGATATTAATAGTAACAATGGAATAACTAGAAATGAAGACTTTGAAAACAATAAAGATAATGAAAACAATGAAAACAGTGAAAACAGTGAAATAAAGCAAAATACGGATATTCATGAAACACATAATAATAATGATAATGATGTACCTTCAGCAGATTCAATTGGAGAGACTGGCCGTTTATTCGTTCGAAATTTACCTTATATATGTACAGAGGATGATTTACGTAAACAATTTAATAAATTTGGTCCACTCGCTGAGGTAGAAGTTTTTTTTTTTTTTTATTTCTATTTCTCACTTAATAATAATAATAAATAAATAATTTGAATAGGTTCACCTTCCAATTGACAAAGAAACCAAAAAACAAAAGGGATTCGCATATATTCTTTATCATATTCCTGAACACGCTGTAAAAGCGTATATAGAATTAGATAGTACAAATTTCATGGGAAGACTTTTACATATTATACCTTCTCGAGAAAAACCAGAAAAATCTCAATCCCAAAAAAATAAAAAAGATTTAAATAATATGAGTTTAAAGAAAAAAAAGGAAATGAAATTAAAAAGTTTGGCGGGAAATGATTTTAATTGGAATACGATGTACATGAATGTATGTAGATCACTATTTTCATTATTTTAAATTTCTTAAATTATTTAATAACAACAACATTAATTAATTAATTTAATTTTGATTTTATTTTATTTAGAGTGACGCAATTTCAGAATCAATTGCCCATCGTTTAAATATTAAAAAATCCGACATTTTAAATCCAGAATCTGATAATATGGCTGCTCGACTTGCCCTCGCAGAAACGCACATCATTCAAGAAACCAAATCCTTTTTTGAACTTGTATGTGAACATTTATATATATATATAATTTTATTATTATCACACATGTAATTAATTAATATTTTTTTTCAGAACGGGATTTCTCTAAATTCTTTTGAAAAAAAAGAAAAAAAGTGAAACAGTTATATTAGTGAAAAATATTTCATTTGATGCCACAAAAGAAGAGTTGGAACAAATATTTGGATGGTATGGAGAAATTAATCAAGTAAGTGAATATCTCACGTATTATATATATATATATATACATATATAACTCTAAATGACTTAGAACGAATAGATTGAAAAATAATTTCAACAATTTCAACTTTATTTTAGATGATAATCCCACCATCAAAAACAATGGCGATCATAGAATTTAAATATCCTAATGAAGCTCGAAATGCATTTAATAATCTTGCCTATAATAAATTTAAAGGATTACCTCTTTATTTAGAAAAGGCACCTTTAAATATTTTCAAAGAAAAAAAAGAAGATAATAATAATGATAATAATAACAATAATAATAATAAGCAAGTACCACTATCTTCAACAGATCTTATTGAACAACAACAACAAGGACAAGAAGAGGAGAAAGGAGGAAGAGAAGATATTGATAATGATGTAAATGCAACATTATTTGTTAAAAATTTAAATTTTAATACAAGTGAAGAAGAATTAAGAAATGTATTTAAAAGTACACCTGGTATAAAATCAGCAAAAATAAAAATGAAAAATGATCCCAAGAATCCTGGTAAAAAGTTAAGCATGGGATTTGGATTTGTTGAGTATGATAATTTGAAAAATGCGAAGAATTCTTTAAAGGCTATGCAGGTGTGTGTGTGTGTGTTATAAATGTGATATTTATTTTTAATGCGTGAAATATGTGATATAAACGAATAGTATTAAATTATTAAATATCGGGGGGTTTTTTTTTTTAGGGATATGTATTGGATGGTCATGCCTTACAATTAAAATTTTCAAATCGTGGGTTGGATGTTGTACAAAGAAAACGAAAGGAAGATGAAGCAGCTAAAAAGAAACAAGAATCAACTAAGATTATTGTTAAAAATATAGCTTTTGAGACGACGAAAAAAGAATTAAGAGAATTATTTGGGTAACTATTCTATCACTTTCTTCTACTTCTGGCTTTTTCGTTTATTATAAATAAATTAGTTTAATTAAAATTAATTAAATTATTATTAATTTGTGATATTTTTATAGTGCATATGGTCAAATTAAATCTCTTCGATTACCAAAAAAATTTGATTCCACATCTCGTGGTTTTGGATTTATAGAATTTCTTACAAAACGAGATGCTCGAAATGTAATGGAGAAATTAAGTGATACACATTTATTAGGTAGACATTTAATTCTTGAATATGCCGAAAATGATGATAAAAATGTTGAAGAATTAAGAGAGAAAATTGGTAGAGAATTTATTAGTACTGAAAGAGGTGGTGGTGGTGGTGGTGGTGGTGGTGGTGAAGTGGGAGTAGGAAAAAGAACGAGAGGGGATGGAAGGATGGGAAAGAGAAGAAAGATTAATATAGAAGAATGGGAAGAAAATAGAAATGAAATGAAAGATGATGATGAAATGGAAGAATGAATAATATAGATTTTTTGGTTATAATTATTATTGTACTTTATTTATTTAATTATAATTATTTATAAATTAATATGACAAAAATAAAAATTTCATTTACAGATTTTGCATTATATTATTTACATTAAGTATACATCTACAGTTGATATTATCTTTAATTTTTGTTTAAATAATATTCAAGTTTTTTTTGTGCTACTGATGAATTATGATGACCAATCAAATTGTAGACCATTTCTCTTTCCAACTTTGACGTTTTTTGTGTTTATATACTTTGAGATCTCTAAAACTAAGATATCAAAGATGGATCCTTCTAATCAACCAACAAACCCGACTCCGACCTCAACTCCCATCGTGGATGAGACAGCTGTCATACAGTACCTTTCACAAATGGGATTTAAACAAACGGAATCGATGTTTCGACAAGAGGCATCCAGAATTCATTCATCTAATGAACAACAATATACTTCTTCTGACGTTTCAACAATGTACCCCTCGAATTACAGGTTGATTAAGCCTGAAGAATATAAACAAAGTTATTCGAATTTAAGGAATATGATTGAACAATCTTTGGATAAGTTTAAGGTATTATTATTATTATTATTATTATTATTTCCCATGATTAAAAGCATTAAAAGTGAAAAAGGATAAAAAGAGATTTTTAAAGAATTCCGAATTAATAAAAGGATTTGAATTTGTAGGGTGAACTACATGCAGTATTATATCCAATATTCGTGCACGAATATCTTGAAATGATTACGAAGGATCTGCATGAATATGGTGATATATTTATTTATTAAAATTATTATATTCATTACAATTATATTAATTATTTATATTCGATATATATTATATCTCTAATATTATCATTTTTTATAGCATCCGAATTTTTCAATACATATCAATCTGATCATATAATTCATGAGAAAGAATTAAAGACATTACGAGTGATAACACATCCTCATCATGTTAACGAGAATGAACTCGCACAAAAATTTCGATCCAAAAAATTCACGGTTAAAATGTCTCAAACTTCTCTTGATATATTAATTGATCTTTTACAAAATAATAGTCTTTTATTAAGAATTGTGAATCAAAATATTAAAATTGATAAAATTGAAGGTATGAAATCTTAATTTTTGTTATTATCACTTTTTTTATACTTATTATTTTATTACTATAAATATAAATATATAATTATTATTTTATTAATACAATATATATATATATTACTATACATTATTCTATATTATTATTATTATATTATTATATTATTATTAATAGTAAGACAAGTAGGTTTAGGTGTATCACACACAGATATTGGATTTCCGGGATTTGACACGGAAGAACTGGAAGAATTCAATAAACAGGAAGTTCAATTAGGTCCTTTACCAATTGAACCATCCTTTCGAGATGAAGTTGAGAAAAAGCTATCGGAAGAAGATCGTAAAATTATTGAAGCAGCAGAATCTCAAGTTGTATCTGTTGATTTCTTAATTTTATTATATATATTATATATCTTTTTTTTTTTTTTTTAGTTAATAAATATAATTTAATAAATTAAATAAATATTAATTAATTAATATTAGGCGAACGGAATTCCGAAACAATTTACATCACTTCAACAAGAATTTAATGAAAAAATCCGACGGGAACAACAAAATTCAGATGTTCCAGATAGAGCTTCAATACCGCTACCGTCATAGTATGTTTTTGATCACATTTGATTGCAGTGAAACCTATTATTATAATATATAAATATGGTTTTACAACATATCTGACATGAGAGAAATTCAGCAAAGGAGCTGACGTACACTCGCAAATCGAAATAATTAAAGACATGACACAGAGAATAGAATTGGGTCCTTCCTCTCTACCTTCCGTTTGTTTTTATAGTTTTCATAATACTCACGATAGGTAAAATTTTTTTTCATTTATTTTTAATTTATTTATTTTTAATTTATAATAATTTAATAATAATTAATTAATAATAATTAATTAATAATAATTTAATAATAATAATAATTTATTATAATTATTGTTTCTTTAGTTTGAATTGCTTATCCATCTCCGAGGATTCTTCTCTTATTGCGGGAGGTTTCTCCGATTCATACGTAAAGATTTGGAGTTTAAAAGATGAAAAACTTCGAGGGTTGAAAAGTCAAATCAAACCATCTGAAATTAATTCAGGTAAAATAATCTTATGATAATTTAATTTTATATATACATAACATATATATATATATATATATATATATATATATATATAATTTTATGGTATGTTATTTTAAAAAATGGTTAAAATTTTATTAAAATAATTTAATAATTAAGTATATGATCTAGAAAATGCGAGGGAGAGCCCTGGTAGTGTTTATAAAAAACTTTTAGGACATTCTGGTCCTGTTTTTGGATTAAGTTTTAGTCCAGATAATAGATATTTGGTTTCATGTTCAGCTGATAGTACTGGTAATTTATTATTTATTTATTATTTATTTATTATTAAATTTATTATTAAATTTATTTATTTATTTATTTATTATTTTTTTTTTTATTATTTATTTATTATTAATATTTTTTTATAATTTATTTTTTATAATATTTATTTTATTAATTTACAAATTTTAAAATTTATTTTATTAATTTATAACCTTTCAATTAATTTCATTGAATAATAAAAGCAAGACTTTGGAGTACGGATACATTTACTAATTTAGTATGTTTTAAGGGTCATAATTCACCAGTTTGGGATGTGGAGTTCAGTCCAATGGGATTTTATTTTGTAACAGCTGGACATGATAGAACTGCTAGAATTTGGAGTTGTGATCACATTTTCCCTTTAAGAATTTTTGTTGGGCACATGTCAGATGTTGATGTAAATATAAAATTATTTATTTATTTATTTTTTAAAAATTCTTACGAATATATGAATACATGTTTAAATATTTCTTTATTTATTACTTATTAATTTATTTATTCTAAAAAAAAAAAGTGCGTTAAATTTCATCCCAATACCAAATACATTGTCACTGGATCTAGTGATAAATCAATTCGTATGTGGGATATTCAACGAGGTTCATGTTTTCGAATACTTTCCGGTCATACGGGAAGTATTTGTTGTTTAGCTATATCTTCGGATGGAAGATTATTAGCTTCCGGTGGTAAGAAGAATTTTCATATTATTATTAATAATTAATTAATTAATTAATTAATTAATAATTAATTATTATTATCAATCATTTATTTTAGGTGATGACGAAATGATAATCTTATGGGATTTAGGAACAGGAAAGTTAATTAAAAAAATGACTGGACATACTGATTTCATAAATTCATTGGCATTTAGTAAGGGAGATAATCTTCTCGTATCTGGAGGTGCAGATAATACAGTTCGTATATGGGATGTTAAAAAGTGTTATTCAAATGATTTATTAAACGATGGATGGGGAAAAGTTCAATCATTATCTATAAGTAATAAACCGAAAACACCGACAGTAACAACTGCAGCAACTGCTACTTCAACAACAACAACAATTACTACTAATGTTGCTACGGCTAAAACTAATGACGCTGCAACTAGTGTTACTACTACTCTGGAGAGTGAAAACGTTAATCCCATCAATACTTCGATGTCTTCGTCTTTGTCGTCGATTAAGCAATTAAAAAGTAAATCAACTGCATCTCCGTATGTACTACTATTTTTATTTATTTTATTAAAATGTTATTAATTAATTTATTTATTTTATTACAATATTATTAATTAATTTATTTATTTTATTTTACTACAATGTTTACATTTATCGTAGTGATCTCTTGAAAACATTACCAACGAAGAAATCACCAGTTTATAAAATACATTTCACAGGACGAAATCTATGTCTTGCCGCAGGTTCATTCACATCTAGTGAAGAGGAGAAATTATATTACGAGCAAATGATTAAACAAATGAATAAACAGAAAGAAAATAAACAACAAGATAATGATAAAGAAACAGAAAAAAGTTGATATATTTTTTTAAAATAAATAAATAAATATATACACATAATGGTAATTGATTTATATATACATAGTAATCGATGTAATTTCTTTCATTTTTTTGACACATTTTGATAATATTAATAATAAATAAAGATGCAATTAAAAAATGTAAATATTTTAACAAAAAAAAAAAAAAAAAGAAAGAATATTATTAGAAAATTATCATGAATTTGAATTTAAAATTATTCTTCTTCATTTGATATTCTTCTTGCTTTAAAAAAATTATTATTATTATTATTGGATTTAAAATTATTATTATTATTATTATTATTATTATTATTACTATAATTACTATAATTATTATAATTATTTCCTCTAAAATTATTATTATCTCTAAAATTAAAATTATTTCTATCTTTAAAATTAAAACTATTATTATTAAAATTATTAAAATTATTATTAAAATTATCTCTATTTCTTGTAAAGGGGGTTGAGGTATCAATAAATAATCTCATTTCATGAGCTAAATCTGGATATTTATCTCGGACCCATTGCATAACTTGAAATTCATCTTTACTTTTACCTTTTCTATCATGTAAGAAATTTAATAAAGGTCTTATGGATCTTTCTTCTGGTGTAAATCCCGCACTGATGAACTCATTAAATAAAATATGTTTGGCATCCTCAAATAATTGATTTCGTGCCAATGCTTCAATGATCGAATGATAATTATTAATTGTTAAATTAAATTTTCTTCTCTTAAGTTCTTTCCAAATTTGGATCAATTTATAAACTTCTTTGGCAAATCCACATGAATCAAGAACTATACAAACTGTGGTATTATTAAATGGTTGATTGTTGGCAACTAATAAATCCCAAATTGTTAAAACTTGTTTGATATGCCCACATCTATTATATGCATCCATTAATGCATTATAAATTCCAATATCTAATTCGACATTTATATCCATTTTTACTATACCATGAATATTTTTCACCCCTTTATAATCATATTGTTGTCCTAACCCTGTAATTAAGGTGGTATAAGTTTTAACATTAGGTTTAATCCCTTCTCTTAACATATCTCCAAATAATCTTTGAGCTTCAGAAATTCTTTTTATTTTAATGAATGCATCAATCAATGTGGTATACCCTTGAACATCAATTTGTATCTTTTGAGTTTGTTTGACTTCATAATAAAATTGAATTGCATCATTCTCCCTTCTTGATAAGATCATCAATTTTGTTAAATTAGTAAATGGAATAATTCCAATGGTTTTCCCTTGTTTAACTATCATATCATAAATTTCTATGGCTCCATTCACATTATAATTATCTACACAAATCCCAATAAGTGCATCTGATACAATTGGTTCAATCTCTATTTCTTTTTTAATCATTTCTTGTAAAAATTCTTTAACTAAATTTTGTTCTTTTCTTAATCCAAAGAAAAAGTATTTTAGATTTCTATATTGATTTCTATAATTACTGTTATTATCATTATCCTTGTTATCCTTATTCTTATTATTCTTGATTAGTTCTTTTTGTTGTTGTTGTAGTAATTTTAACTCTTGATTTTGTTGTTGCAATTCTTCATTTTGTTGTTGTAATTGTTGTAATCCTTCATTTTGTTGTTGTAATTCTTGATTTAATTGTAATTCTTCATTTTTTTGTTGCAATTCTTGATATTGCTGCTGGTTTAACTCTTGTAATTCTTGTAATTCTTGTAATCTTTCATTCTTCTGCAATTCTGATAATCCTTCTTCATTCTGCTGCAATGCTTGATTTTGTTGTTGTAATCCTTCATTTTGTTGTTTTGATTCTCGATTTATTTGTTGCTGCAATTCTTGATTTTGTTGCTGTAATAATTCTTGCATTCCTTCATTTTTTTGTTCTGGTTGTTCTTCTTTATGTTTATCTTTCACTTTAAATTTTGATTTCTCTTTCAAATTAAAATCTTGAAATAATTCTAATGCTTTATCTGCATTCCCGGATTTCATTAATACGGGTAAACACATATCATACATTTTAAAATTTAAATAAATTCCTTTCGATTTCATTAATCGATAAATTTCCATAAATTTATCAACCTCGGATTTCTTAATAAATAATTCTAATAATATGTGATAAGTGGATTTATCAGGTGAAATTTCTTTTTTAATTAATTCTTCATAAATTTCAAATACTTTTGATGTAGCATTTGATTTTGAGTACATCTTTATTAATGAATTATAAGTCGTAGTATCTAAGGTGATATCACGTTTTGAAATATCTTCACGAAGTTCCTCAATTTTTTGTATACTCTCGTATTTTCCCGAATTAATATAAAGATTTATTAATACATCAAAAGTTATTTCATCCGGTTCCACCTTATTTAATTCAATCATTTCTTGATAAAATTTGATGGCAATTTCCAGATCCCCCCTTTTACCATATAAATCAATTAAGGTATTATAAGTTGAAGAATCCGGGGATAACCCATTTTGTTGCATTTCTTCAAATGCTCTTAATGCACCTTCGGAATCCGACATTCGTTTAAAGGTTCCGATCAATGTGTTATAAGTGAAAGTGGTTAATTCAACTTGATCTTTTTTCATCAAATCTAAAATTCCCCAAGCTTCTAATGGTTTACCGTGTACTCCGTTAGCATAAATGAGTGAATGATATGCTCTTCTACCCGGGGGTATTCCTAACGTATGCATATCATCGATCATCCGATATAATAAATTTAATGCTTCTTTGGAAGTTGATTTTCTTAATATTGACATGGCATTATAATAATCATCTTCCATCAATAAATTATTTTCTTCGGAATTAAATAATTGTTTATAGGAATTCATAATTTTATTGACATTTTTTTCTTGAATTGAATTATTAAATGATTCATAAAATGATTTATTCTTATTATGATTTTTATTATTATTTGATAATTTATTAGTATCCATTATTTCTGTTATATTCGGATCCTTTAATTCCGCTGGATTCTCTAAATCCTTTAATTTTAATTCCGCCGTATTATCTACGTCATTTAATTTTAATTCTTCATTATCTTCACATTTAAAGACATTTTCTATCCGATTTTCGGAAGAGGTAGTATTATTATTATTATTTCTTGAAACGGTTGTACAATGAATATAATTAACGAAGCTTTTATTAAAGAATGTTGAATAATAATAATAATTGTTGATTTTATTATTGCTATTATTATTATTGTTATTATTATGATTATTTGAACTTTCAAGAATTGAGAAAAGAAATGATGAATTTCTAAGATTTTTTGGGGGTTGAGTAAACCAGAGTAAAGTAATTCTCGAAAGTGGTAAAGAATTTTTTGGAAATAACTTAAGCATTTTTTTTTTTTATAAAAAAAATAATAATAATAATAATAATAACTGACCGTAAAAAATTTATGATAATCATAAATTTATTGACAAAAAACAGATCTAGATCCACAAATCGGGGTTAGTTTCTAATGTCATCCAAATTACATCGTTTTAGTTTTTTAGAAATCGTAAAAAAATGTGATAGTTTTCCATATCCAGAAGAAGAGGTAGAAGAAAAATATAAAACTACCACACCATTTTTACTTTCTAATGTTAAAATTGGTTCACTTCTTTCTCCCACAAAACAAGCCTTAATAAGATATAATAATGAACGAAATGAAAATCCTCGACCTTTTATCATCGAAGAAAACTTTATTACCTTTTCTTCTCACATCAATACATTCGAACAACGAACAAATATTATAAAACAACTTTTTGATACGTGGAGAGAAGAAAAGACTTTTTTGGCTTTGGAAGGTTTATAAAAAGTTATTATAATAATAATAATAATAATAATAATTTAATTTTGATAATTTATTTTATATTCATAATGTATTTAATAAATTAATTGATTATTATTAAAGGTTGGCGAGATGAATTATATCCTGTATATGGAGACCCTAATGGTCCATATAAAATGGCATTCGTCATTGAACGAGCCGCGACTCCATTATTTGGGGTATTAACATTTGGAGTTCATTTAAATGGTTACATTAAGACCGTCGATGGGAATTATAAAATGTGGATCGCTCAACGTTCCAAAACCAAACAAACTTGGCCAGGGTACTTGGATAATTTTGTGGCCGGAGGGGTACCATATGAATTATCAATTTCGGAATCGGTCATTAAGGAAGCAATGGAAGAAGCTAGTTTGCCAGAGGAAATCTCAAAGAAAGCTATTCCTACGGGTGCCATTACTTATTTCACCGTTACTAAAAATGGATTACAACCAGAGGCACAGTATGTATAACATTTATGTATATTATTTTATTTTATTTTTAATTTGATTGGACTTTTATTTTATTTTATTTTATTTTTTTTTATTATTATTTTATTTTTATTTATTTGTTAGATATGTTTATGATATTGAACTTCCTGTTGACGTAATACCCAAACCACATGATGACGAAGTAGAATGTTTCTATCTTTGGGATATTGATGAGGTATATCATCATACAATTATTTATTAATTTTTGTACTTACGTTGACATCTTCGTTTATGTAACAGTTATTATTTATTTATTATTTATGATTATTTATGATTATTACCGTCACTGGAAAAAGGTTATTGATCATATTCGAGCGGGAGAATTTAAACCAAATTGTGCGTCGGTTGTAATAGATTTTTTGATACGTCATTCATTAATTTTACCTGATGAAGAACCGGAATATTTAGATATCTTATATCGACTTCATAGACGAATTGAACTTCCCGGACCTTCATGAAATTGGATCCACAGGGATTGCACAACACTAATAATGATAGTTACTTTATTTAATGTGAAATCAGTATGGTCGTACAAGTGGTTAATTTTATCACAAATTCAGGATAACTTATAAAATTTTTTTAATCGATTTAATAATATTTAAAGCATTAGATCTATGAAGCAATAAACCTCAAAAGAAAGTAAATTAAATTATTTTTCTTTTTTAGAAAAAATGAAATAGAAAAATAGATAAAAATATAAAAGTTCGAACGATTACATCCGCACCAATAGGAATTGAATCTTTCATTATTATTATTATCATCATCATTATAATATTTAAATAATGATTCAATTTTACATTAGCTATATCATTCATTTCGTGGTGTTGGCCTGTTTCTTTATTTTTATTTTTATCTATATTATTATTTTACTTGGTATTTATTGCTATTTATATATTATCAAATGAATGTATATATATCCATGTTTTTATTTTGGAAAAAAATAAAATAAATTTATATGGTGCAGAAAGTCTAAAGACATCAAATACAAAATATATGAATAAAAAAAAGGAATTCAAAAATTTTACGTGAATAAAAAAAAGAGAACATAATTTTGGATTCAGCTTAGAATTAGAACAATTTGCAAAAGAAAATGCTGAAAATGCGATGATTCTAGCTATAAACCCTGCTTCCTAAGTCAAGAATTCCGCCTTCTCCCTTTTAAGTTGAGTATTTGCCATTTTTATTTAAAATACGGATTTATTCAAAAGGTTAATCACATTAAAAATATATTGGAATATAAAAAATTGAGTTAATGCATTGTAATAAAAATCGAAAAGAAACAAATCTAATGTTCTATATTATATTGACTATACTATAAGTTTCTCGTTTGTCTAAACTATCTGTACTAACACATTATCTCAATATTAACTACAATTCCCTTTCAAAAAACTTTCCCACATAATTGCAAAATTGTTAAAGATGTAAACTTTTTATACTTTTTATGGCGACTACGACTCTAACAACGGGATTGGCGAGATTGACAGTCTATGTGATCTTTAACTTCGACTCAAATCCCTTGAGGGTAATATAACGACAGTACATTTTATAGTAGAGGGCGCCGTTACTTCCATTACTGTAATTCAAGTCAAAGGTAAATAAATACTGCAACTGATACTTCACATTTAGTTTTTTTTTTTTTTTTTTGGCTAACTAGAGCCATTTCTTTACAATGATAGTACTTTTGCTGTTCGTGAACCTAATGAAGATTTAACAAGGCTCCGATTATTATGGTGGAAAGAAGGAAATTTTATCCAGAAGCCAAAATGGGAGGAAGTTACGTAAGTTCTTTCGTGGTAGGCCGGTTATATTTAAGCATGACTAATTTTGGTTGATTACAACAAGGCTTCCGTACGTACTCGCCGAAGGTGTGAGTTTGGACGAGTTCGAAAGTCGCACCGACGAATTTAACGCGCATGGTTTATGGGAATGGGCAAATTTTGAAGTCTCAGTTTATGAACTTTCACTAAAGCCACACGAAATTTGTATTGGCGCGATTAATAAGGAATTTAATGAATGCTGTAGAGGGGCTAATCGTACTAATGCCACGATTATAGGTCTAGGAGCAACCTGTAGGCGTCAATTAATTAACTATCTCAGTCCTATTTGTGATATCAAACTAATATTTTCTTAAAGGAACTCGTGCTGATGATTCCGGAAAAGAAGAAGATTTATCATTTCGTCCAATGAAACCACGAGTACCAACACTAACCGGAAGTGACGGATAGGTACTTTTATTAATTTTTTTATTTTTTCGACTTTAACATTGTAACTTTACATTTCATGATTCAGAGCGAACCGTAGCCAAATATCATTATAGAGGTCTCATATTTTGAAAGCGTAAATCATGTCTTTGAGAAAGTGAAAATTACTGGCTAAAGGATTATAGTCGCGCACATGATGCGATAGTTGTTAAAATTGATCCTGTTTCTGTGGGCGAAATACCTTCACGCATGCAAGTAAGTTATATTTCTTAAAAGTGTAACTGGCGTTTTATTGCTTGTGTACTATTCTAAAGAATAAATCTATGCAGGCATGACATTTTTGTTCTAGGGACAGAAGAGAACTTCAACATCGAACTCACGTAAATATAGGAAAAATTATCTTTTCTATCAACTTTTCAAAATTTTTAATATGAATGGTTTATTATTATTAGTTCGAGTTTTGCACTCGTGATGGAGCCGGAAATCTGCTGGATATTCCACGAGGCGTCTGCCTCATCAATATTTTTTAAATTCCTCGACTATCAAGCATACCCTGATATTCAAATCCCTCCTTTATTCGAGATAAAATCTTCTGTGCGTATCGTGTATAACGTTTAAATAAACCATTGCACAGCATATTCTTATGTATTCCTATGTATTCTTATGTATTCTTATGTAATATATCACAATATACTATATAAAATTTATATAGTAGTTTAAAAGAAACCATTCAATAATTATTGTATCTATTAATTTTAATTCATTTTCAAAATTCTTATCATATTGTGCTAGAGTTTTGTAGCCATTTGTTGTTGATAAGATACAAAGTTGAGAATGAATTGTTGTACCATTTATGTTGTTAGCTGCTACACCAGTTGGAGCCATTAGTAAGTATTTTGATT
>CAJVPK010000744.1:0-22519 GCA_910592015.1 Diversispora eburnea | reverse complement strand
ATCAAATTTTTCAGGCGGAAATTTCCGGAGGTCATGTGATATTCCGTAAATCGACGCCTAATTAAATTTCCTGATGATCCTATAATTAAAAATACCTCCTAATACTAATCCTAAAATAACCACTGATTGATAATTTATATTACACTAATAAATAATATTAATTATAGTTAATAAATAAAATATATACTAACAAAATAAATAACAATTAAGAAATAAAATAATAATATATAAAAAATTATTAAAGTGAAAGAAACCCATAACAGATGTCAGAAAAGTCACATAATAAACTCTTGTTCATTCTAAGAAAAATTTATTACATTTTTGTGATACACATATTACCTTCCACAAAGTCTATAAACTGATATTATAGGAAATACTTATGATATAAATATTTCTTTGATTTCCATAAGATTGTCTAATTCTTTTAATACTTTATTCAGATCCATGTTATTTTAGTAGAGAATCTTTTAGATAAATTTTTTTCACTATAAAAATATTAATATTATCTCTTAACAAGTATTATTGATAGAAAACTTTTGTTATATACAGGACAAAAGTTATACTTTAGCTTGTTCATTTTAATGCAAAACTGGTATATAAAATTTTGATTGAATTCATCTAGAATAGTTGTTTTACTAGACAGATCAATATTTTGAATATAGACAGCCATATTACATTTATCAAGTGTAGTCACATTATTCAGCAGATTGATATTTTGAGGTTGATTAAGTTTTCATGAATCAAAATTAATATTTTGTTGTTCATCAATAATACCCAATACATTTTTATGACTTATTTGTTCTGAGTATTTATTTGCTGTATTTCATTATTTTTCTGTTCATTAATAATACCTAATACATTTCTATGGCTTATTTGTTACTGGATATCTTTTTGCTGTATCTCATTATTTTCCTGTTTTGTTTTCATTCACTATTTATAATAACATATGCTCTTTTTTGTATTTCCTTTCATGATCTCACAAGAGTCTTTTTTTATATTGATCAGGTGTTTTGAACTTTTTACTTTTTCACTTTCTAAGGGTATCATAAGAAATATTTTGAATATTTATTATATTACTGTTTTTTATTGGAAAAATTACAAATAAGTATGAAAATATATTTATAATCAAATGAAATTTTATTTACTGATTAATTGATTTTCAAAGCTTAGATAAATTAGTTATATAGATATATATAGTAGCACAAATATGTCTTTATCAATTGATTGTGATTACAAGCTCAAAATTTGATTAACTAGGTATGTTAAAAAGTGATATACATTTTACATACATATGAGAATATTGAAATATAGCAATTTTGTTTTTATATTTTTGTAATAAAAGAATTTTTAAAATGTAAAATAAATATTTAAATTTTATTTTATTTATTGAAATATAATTCTTTACAAATGTCATGATATGTTGATTAATTGTAAAAGACACATTAATTGATTATAATATGATACATTGATTAATTGTAGTATAATATATTGATTTAATTCAAAACAATTAAATTTTAAAGTAAAAATTTTAAAAATTTGTAAATTTTTGTTCCAGACTTATAATGCTCCCCATTTTTCTAGTGTTACAATATCATAGTATAAAAAATTAGTCTGATTTTTTTTGTGACATTTCTGATAAGTGATATATATATTATTTAAAATATTTCAATTTATATTTATAATTAATAATACAAAAAAAATAAAAAATAAAAAAATCTAAATAACTATTAATAAATAAATTATAAATAAAAATAATAATAAAAATTATTCATTTTTTTACAATATCTATTTATTCTATTATTACTATTTATCCATTATCAAAGTTAATTAATATCAGTTGTATATTCATTAATTTGATTAATTCTATTATCATTATCATTTAAAGATTCCATCACAGATTTACCTACAATTTCAATTTGATCTAATAAACTATCTAAAAGTTTTTCATTAATGGTGGGTGAATTAATTACAATTCTAAAAAATAAAGGTAATTCTATATTTTCTAAAGTTATTGGTGAATAATCAAATAAATATTTTCCATTTCTTCTAATTTTTAAATGTATTTCTTTGGTAATTTTTGACAATTTATATTTAAATAATTTGTAATTTTTAAAATAATTTTCTTGATTATTATTTAAATTTTCATAATTTTTTAATTGTTCATTATTATTTTTTATTATTATTTCTTTCAAATTATTATATTTTTTATATTTTTCATTTAACCAAAATTCCTCAATTTCTTCTGGTATATACCAAAAACAAACTTGTAAATTCTCAGGTTCTTCTAATACCATTCTAAATCTTTTGTGATTTTTTAATCTTCTTAATAAATGTTTACTCATTATAAATGCATGTTCAATTCTTTTTTGATATCCTTCAATACCAAATATTTTCCATCCAATAAATAATTTCACTGCATCAGGTTTTCGACCACATCCTACTGTACCTTCACCAATATCATTTTTTTCTTTATGAAATAAATATTCAGCATCCAAAGAATTTGATTGAGCAAAAATTTGAGAATTTTGAGCAAGCAAAAATGAACATTGTAATGGTGTACCTAGCATTTTATGAGGATTTATTACTAATGTATTAGCCTATAATTTAAAAATTAATAAAAATTAATGAATTTATTTCAAGTATATAAATATTATAAATATTATATAACCAATGTATAAATTAAATAAACAATATTCATAAATTATAAAAAACTTACTAAATTTGTTCCATCAAGTAAATATTTATGTTTTTTAGAAAATACCAAACTTCCACCCCATGATCCATCAACATGAAACCATATGTTATATTGTTTTGCTATTTTTCCTATTTCCTGTAATGGATCAAATGCTCCCTATTTTATTTTTTTTTATATAAATAATTAAAAGAAAATTAAAAAGAAAAATCAAAATTCAAAAAAAAGAAATTTTCAAAAAAAAATTCAAAAAAAAATTAAAAGAAAAATTAAAAGAAAAATTAAAAGAAAAATTGAAAAAAAAATTGTACACACCAAAACTGTTGTACCAGCAGTAGCATTAATAAAAAATGGAATATCACCTTGTTGTATTGATTTTTTAATGAGAAGTTCTAAGAAAAGAAAAAAACTGGTTTTAATATATATTTTTATTCACAATAATTTCTTTATGTTTTTGGTGTATATTATACCTAATTCATCTACTCTCATTCTTCCTTTCTCATCACAAGACACTTTAATTACACTATCAGTACCCAATCCTAATGACATAGCAGTTTTCTCAATACTATAATGACCTGCAGAAGAAGTGAACACTAATAGTCTTTTGCCAAAATTAAAATAACCCTTAGTTTTGATCTCAGGAAACATGTGATTTCGTGCAGTTATCATTGCCAATTGATTTGAGAATGAACCACCGGGACATGTTATTCCTCCTGATTTCTAATTAATCAATAAATTATTAAATTATCATTTATAATAACAAATAAATAATAAGATATATAATAAATAAATAATAATATATACATACCTCACCCATTCCCAATAATTTAGCCAATTCCTTTGATACCGTATTTTCAATTATTGTGAGAGCTGGGGATACATGATATACATGTGAATTTGCATTCAATAAAGTTATTAACATCTCTGATATAATTCCAACAGGATTGGTGCCAGCATATAATTTATCCATAAATCCCGGATTCCAAGTATTTACACTGTAATGTAGAATATTTTGTATTAATGGGATCAAACCTATTATAAATTAAATTATTTTAAATTAAATTATTATTATTATTATTAAATTATATTTATTATTATTATTAAATTATATATTATCATAGGAGTTTATCACCTTCAACATTAATTCCACTATATTCCAAATTTAAATCAATCAATTCTTGTAATTCTTCAGGTGTTTTATAATTTACCACTGTTGCTCCTGGTTTTCTACCTTCGTTCACATCTATAAATATTGTTTTTAATATATTTTTAAATTTAATCATAATTTTTTAATAATTTAAAATTTTCGAGAATAATTACGTTTAACCATTAGATCTTTCATTTTAGAAACCAGCATTTCAAGTTCAATCGCTTCTTCACATAATTCGTTTTCATTTACTTCATTCGTTTCGTTTGTTTCATTTAATAAACAGTCATTACTGATATCTTGTTGTGATAGCCTCATTTTTTTTTTGTGAATGTGGTAATAAATAATCCAAATAAATATTGTTTAAATATTTTTCATACAAAGAAATCTCGAAAAAAAAAATCTGGATAAATCTAGATGTTTGATGGATTATCTCAGATAATTTTACAGATTCCTGATTTTGTGATTTGTGATTTTACGATTATCGCGACAAATTTATTTCAATTTTGGCCGAATTAAATACAAAATGGAATCGTATTATATAATAAAAAGGTAATTCCGCATCGGGGAATCGAACCCCGGCCGCCGCGGTGAAAGCGCGGAATCCTAGCCACTAGACCAATGCGGATTTATGTAGGCATTCCGCTATTTAATTTATATAAGAAAAATTTATTTCAAAAAGATATGATAATACAAAGAAATTCGTGCTAGAGTGTAATAGTAAAGTAACATTTAAAGATAAAAATCCCACAATCACAAGTTTTTAACATAATTCGAATAGCGATGTTTTTAACCACTTTTTATTTTTTATTTTAATATTTCATGCAATGAAAAGTTGGAACTGTACATGAATAATCATAGAAAAATGAATTATAAAATAGAATGAATAATTTATTCAAACTGTTTTGGTGCGAGTGCAATCATTGTAAAATTAAGACTATCGGGATTCCGTTCCATAAATTGTTTAATAATTTTAACTGAATCCTATTGATTTATTTAAATTTCAGATCAGAAAAAAAAAAATTTAATAAAAATTTGTTAAAAAAACTGGAATAAAGCAAACAATCTTTACCATTAATAAATCATGACATGGACCATGATTAATAGGAGAAGATTTTCTGCCATCCAATTCATAGAGTGATCCGCCTTTTTGAATAAAGCACACGAAATGAGTGTCAACCCGATCTTCTTCTGTTAAAGGCTTTTATTATTTATTATTATTATTGTTTTCAAAGATGGATAAATTGTTAAAGGTGAGCTTCCAACAAACAGCTTTAAATAGAAACGATGGCGAAATAAAACACTAACCCTAGATTGTCCAGTCATTGCATATTCCTTATGAGCTTCTGCTAATCCATCATCTTCTTCAAGCAATTTGGTTCTTTCAATAGGTGTAGCATTTTTGGTTTTATCCAATAATTTTTTAAATGGGCCTTCCTCTTTTAAAAAATGAAAATTATAGAATATTAAATTTTTATAAATTCAAATATTTTTTTTTTTAAAATTAAAGTAAATATTAAAAATAATTACCAATCGGAATTGAATCAACATTGCTAGCCAAACTATGCAACAATCCAATAGTTCCACATGCGTTAGATATTGTTTGTTTAAAAAAAATGACTTCAGGAGATACTTCCTGTCCGTTTACTTCAATTCGTTTTGCTTCTTCTTTACTATATTCCTCATGAGTTTCATTTATGGGGAATAAGATAAGAATTGCTTTAACAGGTTGTGGAATCAAAAGTAAAATCTCCGGATCAAGACCTAAATATTAGGTTAAAATATTTGAATATATTTTCAAAAGAAGTTCAACGATCTTAAAAAGAATATTTTAAATATATACCTACTCCATATATCAGTATAGGCCCACAAAGGAGATACGCCTAACTTATGAATATACTAACGAAATCCAAGTGATCCAAGACTTAATATAAATTTATATAAAAATTGAAATAATGTTTTGTTTTTCACTTACTTTGGTCATAACCTAAGGAAGTATTAAAAAAAAAAGAAGGAAGCTTAATGAACAACAAGAAATTTAATCGATGAAATATTATACAATATTATACAGACATCGGGGTTAGATTCCAGAGGTAACCACCTTCTTTTCTTTTTAGTATCTTTAGTATCTGAAGTAGACATTTTTAGAGTTACGTTAATTATTATTACGCGTGATCTGCATTTTTATCAGACTTTTTCATAAACAAATCGTCGCATCTACCTTTTTTTTTAAAAAAAAAAAAAAAAAAAAAATCCAAAAAATCGAATTCTCGCGAAATGTTCTCATAAAATAAATAAATAACTTAACAAATGCATTCATTACCTACAAGACTAACAGCCGCACAAAAATCCAAAATTACATTAACTTTATTCGCCTCAGTAGCTTTATTCGCTGTATTCACAGTTGCCGCTCCGCCTTTTTTACCATGTCCTGCATTCGATGAAACAAAACGCAGAGCAATGCTCGAAGAGCGTCTCAAAGCCGGAAAATTGGCAGAGAATTTTGAAAAAAAAGTGGTGGTGGCATTAAGGAAGTAACTTGCAAATGAAATCGAATTGAATTAATAATATTAATTCATTAACAAACATTTTTGGACGAATGCAAAATATTTAATTAAAATGATTATAATAATTAAAATAATTAAAATAATTAAAATAATTATAATAATTATAATAATTTAAAATAATTCAACAGAAAATTCTTAACCGAAAGAACAAAACAAATAATTTATAAATTTCCTTTAAATGTTACAAAAAATAGTTATTATAATCTTAAAAAACCATGATTAATGATATACAAATGGTTATGTATTTTTTCAAAACATGTTATTAACATGTACCATTTCGATTAGATTAAATTTATTAAATTTGATTTTACAAAAGAAAAAAGAATTCTATTTATTATATTTTCTTATAAATTAATCTGAAATCCAACACGAACTGGATTCTTCTCCATATTTATAAACTACTAATTGATTATTATTGACCGCTGTCCATAAAACAGACAACTTTTCATCTATATCTGCGTATCCATTAGTATATGTATGCCAACTTCGCATTCGTTCTAAACAATTTACACATTCATCTTGATACATACCATGAACAAGATTATATAAATTTCTTAAGATTTCAAAATTATCAGCATTTGTTAAAATTACTGTGTTATTTTGTTGTGCTACTCGGAATAAAGGAAGTGTATTGAGAACCAATACTGGTAAAAAAGTTGTGGGTGCTATTTGTGAACGTATTAATTCCATAATACATATTCTGGCTTTTTGATAAAATCTTGATTGCATTAATTCATGAAATTGTCGATATCTTGAAAGGAATTTCATAGAATCAGGAGATAATTCATCAAGTTGAACACTCTCTAATTGATTAAACATACTTAAATCTCCTGTATCTGTATAATAATCTAAAAATATACGAAATATAACTTCTAATGATGCAGTATCTCCCGCATCCATAAAATATTTAATTGATGAAATATATCTATTTTCTTGTAAACATCTTTTACCCGCTATTCTTAATATTGTTTTGGCTTGAAAATCTAATCCATTATGTTTACAAATGTTTAATATTTTGCTCAATTTACGTTCATTATCAAATGGAATTCTTACAATATGTTCAGATATATATGACTTTCCATACGTTTCACATAATTCAAAATATTTAAATGCTAATTGCCAAAGAGAATGATGAGAAACAAATGATTCAGCAAAATTGAGTAAAGAAAATTCTCGAATATCAACATCTGCAGCGGATCCATTGGTTTTGATATAATGATGATGATGAACTTGAGAATTTTGAAATCGAATTTTTCCAATTAATTCAAATTTCTTAAACATATCAGATAAATGAGCAATTAACCATTCATCAATATCTTCACAACATTTAATTCCTTGTTCAAGATCTCTATGAAAAAATAGTGCTAAAATTTTTTCTAAAATTTTTGGTTCATTATTTTCTTTATTGAATGGCCAACGATATAAACATTCACGAGCTTTTTCACTTAAAACTTGAACATCCCATAATGGATGTGAAATTACCATACTCATAAGTGCTTCTATCCATGATGAACTTGTTTCAAGTATAAATTCAATATCTCCTTGTAATATTTTTAAAATAGATAAAATATTTCCTTGAAAATTTTCATTTCTCTGATTAGAAAGTTCATTTTTAAGACTTTTAATTTTATCATTCCATTCCCTAAAAAAATTACTAAATTTATCAAATTCTTTTTGTCTATATTGTGGTCGTGAAGATATTATTTGTTTAATTTGCATCAAATATTCTACAAAAAATCCTTCTTCTTCTTCATTATTTAATGCCAAATCAATTAAATCAATTGCTTTCGGTGAACCTCTTAAAACTGATTTTCGTAAGCATCTCCAAAAGTCATCATCATTTTGTATATTGATTCCAATGAAATTTGTCGCATCAAATTCAAAAGGATCAAGTAAAGAAAGATATTTATTTGACCAATCTGTCAATTCTTTTGATAATCGTCCGTATGAATTTTGAAAAATACGTGATAACTCTTCATGATATTCTTTCTTTGGATTAATATAAATAATTCCACAAAGTTCCCATATTATAAGAATATTTTGAAATGTATTTAATTCAGCGTAAGTTCTTTTACCTTGAGATTTTAATTTTTGAACATGATTTTCTAATATTTTCGCGTAGTCCCAATAAACTTTACTTAAATTGGTTATAGTCAATACGCGTGGATTCTTTTGTTCTTTATCACATTCAACTGCTTTCAAAATTCTCATATATGATTCATTGTAAAAAGCTGCTCGATTATTGTTTACATCGAGAGGTGAAAATTCATAAACTTGGTCGTCAGGACGATCATCCTTTTCTTCATATTCTTCCTGTGGAGTTTTTCCCATCACATAACAAATTAAATTATTTCTAGAGTTGGGTTTAAATTTAGCCCCCAACGTTTTATTAGTTTCAGACCAATCCACATCATTCTCCTGAATGTATGGAGGGTTAAGATATACAAGCTGTTTTTCGTCTGACGATTCAATATATTCTATAAATGGTTCTTCATTATCAGAAATTATTATTTGTGAAAGTCTGAAAACACTAACGCCATTATTGCGTGGTGAAGAAGGAGTAGGAATATAATCTTCCAAATCGGAATGAGATCGTTCAGTTTGGAAAGTAAACGGTACATCAGGTAAACGATTATTATATATAGACATCTTGCATCTAATTTTCGATAAGTTTTTGATTTTATAAAAATCAGAAACAATCACATGATATTTAGTTATTTAACCTCTATTATTATTTTTTCGCGTTTTCAAACACGAAATTATATATATATATAAATAAAACATTCGAAAATGTCTAAAGACATCACCTCCACTGCCAACGAAGACTTATACTCACGGTTATCTCTTACTCCCGAAGCTACAACTGCTGAAATTAAAAAATCCTATCATCGTTTAGCACTTCAATATCATCCTGATAAACATACAAAATTAACACTCAAAGAACGCGAAGAAGCTACACGAAAATTTCAGTACATAGGTTATGCATATGCAATCCTTAGTGATCCTAAAAAAAGAGAGACATATGATAAGACTGGCGATACCGAAGGTTTAGATGGTCTTGAAAATCTTGATAAAGAAGGATGGGATGCTTTCTTTAAAGAGTTATGGTCTGGCACGGTTACTTCCGAGTCGATAGAAGAATTTCGTACAAATTATCAAGGTAAAACGTGAGCACGAGGAAAAGTACATAAATGATTTTATAAATATGACATTTTTTATTGCAAATAATAGTGATGAAAAAAAGTTATATATATATAAATGTTAAATTTTTTATTGAATAGGTTCTTCTGAAGAACGTAATGAACTTATCGAAACTTACAAAAAATATAAAGGAGATATGAATAAAATTATGCAACATATTACATGTGGTTCTGTAGAGGATGAATCACGTTTTATTGAGATACTTCAGGCTGCCATTTTATCAAAGGAAATAACTTCTTATAAAAAGTTTATTACTACTACTAGTGAGACTGCTAAAGCTAAACGTAAAAAAGAAGCAGAAAGTGAAGCACAAGAAGCCGAAGAAATGGCCAAAAAGTTAGGCTTAGATAAAAAATTGTTAAAAGATAATGGAAATGACGAAGACCATTTGAAACAAATTATACAATCAAGAAGTGAGAAAAGAATGAGCGCTTTATTAGAAAATTTGGAATCAAAATATGTTAATAATAAGTCTAAGAAATTAAAGACAAATAAAGCCAAATCCAAGAAAAATAAATTTATCGTATCTGATGAAGAAGAAGAAGAAGAAATAGATGAACTAGGTTTTAATGAACCAACTGAAGAAGAATTTAAAGCTATGCAAGAGAAATTAATGGCCAATAGAGCAACTAGAAAAGGAGAGGATTCCAAGACAAAAAATTCAAGTGAAAATGCGAAATCAAATAAATCAAATGGAACTTCAAGAGATGGAAAAGTTGGAAGAAGTAATCGCAGTACGAAATGATCATATAATTTCTTTTTAATTGTAAGATATTCGTTGTTCGTTCGTTTTTAATTTGACTTTACAAATTTACGTTTTTTGAACTTTTAATTAATTAAAAACTGAAATTTATGTATGTAATGAATAAAAAAGCAATATAAATTAATAGAATTTATCATCGTCGTATTAACATTACCGTTAACATGCAAATTTGTCATTATTTTTCATCTTTTTATTTGTCAAAATATTATATATTCTTTATATCATACATATTTTACATTAATTTGTGATTTCGAATTGCTTCTTTGGAAAAAAAAAATGGAAGAGTTTTATAAATATATTTAAGATTCAAATTTTCATATTGCTCAAAAATAAAATAAATAAATAATAATTATAATAAATGATTAATATAACAAAAAAAAGATAAAAAAATAATTGCAGTTTAAGATGTTTTGTTTTCCGAGTTTGATTTGAATAGTTCTTTTAGCACATCTTCGTTTTTCTTTTGGCGTAATCTTTCAACCTCTTGTGCTCCTCCTGTTTTTTTCAACTTGCTATGAGTAACGAAATCAGTCAATTCAGCTTCGAATTCATCGATACGATTAGCTAATTCACGTTCTCGCGCCTTTTGAGATTGTTCTAAAGCTTTTAATCTTCTTTCATGATCTGGTGCAATCCCCTTAACTTCTAGGAGAACGGTCTTTAACCCTTCAAAACCTTCTTCTTTTTCTTTTACAAAATATTCTTTGGGTTTAGATTTAAATCGAACTTCACCCACTTCAAGAACTTTGTTAAATACTTGGGTTAATTTTTTGTTATCATCCGTTAAATCTTCAATAAGTTCTTCTTGATGACTTAAAAATTGTTGCTCATCAACTATCATCTGTAATTCTTCTTCCCATGTCTTTTTCCACATTGGTTTGACAGTTTTAACGTATTTGTGCAAAGATTCTAATTCTTTCTCAATTTCTCCTGACTCTTTTTTTACAAGTTGAACTGATGTCTCCCTTGGCTTTGCTCTTCTTTTTACAACATCTGCTTTAAGTTCATCTATAATATCCTGAAGGTCATCAACTTTTGTCATTAAGTTACTCGTTCGAGCATCCAATTTTGCTTTACCATCATCAATAAATTTCCGTTCCGAACTGACATTCTTTAATACAAGTTTTACATTTTCGGCTTTTGTGGTTAATGATTTAATCAATTGATTTGTTTCTTCCTGAAATCCAGTATAATATTGTCGCATTATTCCTAAATCTCTTCTAAGATTCTGAACTTCAACAAATTGATCCTTGAGCTCATTAGCAATCTTAATTACTAATGCATCTTTGTTACTTCCTTTTTCTTCTTTTTGATCCTTCACATTTGAAATCACTTTTTTTGCCAAAACTCTAAATTGCGTTGCGCTTGGTGTAGGAGGAGTGGAAATATTCCGAATTTTTGATTCATTTTCAGTAATTGACTTTTTAATATCACGTATCTCCTTTGTTAACTCGGCCATACTTTGATCAATATGCTTTTTAACTTGTTCTAAAACTATTAAATAAAAAATTGACAATTATCGAACTTGAAATGAATTTCTTTCAATTTTTTCTGGAAGAAAAATATATATATATATATATATATCTTACCTTTGACATTTAAAGATAAAATAGAATTATTTTTAACTTCCCCAAGATCTTCTAATTCGTATAATATTCCGATCTTGGGATCCTTAATATATATATTTGGAAAATCATCCAGCCCAGGATTATACTGAAATTTCTCGATAAACAACATTCTTAATGCGGGAATACTTATATCTCCATCGTATTTTATTTTCTTGACATCTTTTCCCAGTTGGAGATATAAAGTTAAAGGATTATTTTCCCGTGATTCTAAATAAAGAATTATTATCAAAATATTAATAATCTTTGATAAAATAATTTTTAACATGATAAAACAAAAAAAAAAATTTCTTTAGCCATACCTTGATCATTAGTTGTAGTATCATCAACTTCATTTGACATCCCATGATTTAAATCAACTGCTTCTTTATCATTTTCCACATTATTCTCAAAATCTTCCTCCTCTTGTATATCATTTTGGGGAGGAATTAACCCTTCTCGATTTCTACGTGTAATATTCCTTCTACCGGTTCCCCTTTGCATTGTGTAAACTGAATGTCGCTTAGACGCTTTACGTTCTAGAAGATTAACGCGTTTTAAAGCATCCACCATAGGATCACTCGGATTTATTTTGACATTAGTATTAGAATAATTTGTCAATTCTGAAGATTCAGAATCTATTATTCTGGGTGGCATGGGTGGAGGAGGAGGAGGAGGTGGTGGTGGTGGTGACTCGGAATTACTCGTTATTTGACGATAAATAACTTGTTTCGCCTTCAAGCCTTGTAATAAAGATACAATAATTTCCTTGATACTAGGAAGGTGTTGCTCCAATGTTGCTGGTGAAGCCTCTTCGGTCAAAGTCTTTTCAAGACACACTCTTAATTCTTGAGGAATAATCGCAATATTACTATTATAATTTATAATGGTGGGTGGAAATTAATATTTTTTTTTGATCATAATCTTTGAATTCTCATTTTTTTTTAAAAAAAAAAAAAAATAATAATAATTTACCTCATATCCACTCCCGATTGATTAAATAAATTTACAACAACATTTAATTCACTACCAAGCTGAACATAAATATCAGAAACTTGTTGCTCATTCATGCGACCTAAAGACCATGAAGTTAATGCTTCCAGTAAAGATTTAGTCGTGAATAATAGTTGAGTTACTGTATTTTCAATATTATTAGAATTCATCTAATTTATTAAATAAAAAAAAACAAAATATTCAATCAATAAAATGTACAAAAAAAAATTATTGCATTAATATAAAGTATAAAAAATATAAAAATATAAAAATATTCTGTTATTAAGAAGTGTATAAATGAGGTTAAAAGACGGAATTTTATTTAAAAATATTTACTGGAGAATTTCCGGTACTTCTTCTTTGTAAGGGTGGTGGCGAAAGTTCTTTTTCTCTTTGAGGTGAAGGTGAAGAAGAAGGTCTACGTAGAGGAATATTAGGTTGAGGTTGAAGTGGAGGTTGTGGTGGAGGAGGAGGATATTGAACAACGCGAGCAGTTTGTTGCGTAAGTGGAATCGAAGGATAGTTTGGATAGTTTGGATAACTCATAACCCTTCCAAAATTCGTGTAAGTATTCATCAAAAATTCTTTTATCTTTTAATTATGGTGTGTACTACATAGAAGCGTGACCTAACTTAGCCTATAATATAGATAGTAAATGATATGGGCAACTCGTGAGACCCATAAACTAACAATAAGCGTCAGGGCGGATAATTAACACGTTGTCCTTTTATTTGATCTTGCCCATTTTGTCAAATAATTTGAAATACCCAACAATTATAATTTTGAATTTTGGATATTTTATGGGCGTGATTTTATGACTTTAGTATTAAACAAAAAATTTTATCATGAAATGAAAGATTTAAAAGTATTTATAAAATAATTTCTTAAAACAATTTTAAATTTATTAGATAACAAAAACTCCGATATAAAATACTAATATCTTTTTAATATAAAGATTGATGTGCTTAAAAAAACTTAACTGGTTCCAGGAGACATTATTTTTGAGTAATGAATAATTTATTTCATAAATATTTGGTAAAATAATTCTGATACAATGATTGATTCTATAAATTTATATAAATTAAATCTGTTTAAAGAGAAAGGGCTTCTGAATATGGCAACGAGTAAATGTCACCAAGTGCAACTGTTGTGGGTTTACTTTGGAGAATTTTTGTGGCGATCTAATTATAAAATGAAAAAAAAAAACAGACATTAAGTAATATATAAATATATATAAAAATACTTAATACAACAGTCGAAAGTAAAAAAAAAAAAATTACATTTTGTAAGTCTTGTACTTTAATTTGATCAAGTTGAACTATAGCTTCTTCTACGGGGATAACTTTTCCAGTTGATAAAATCTAAAAATTATTAGGTATTATATAAATTAATAAATTATAAGAAATAATGTGTAAATGATATTATTTAACAATATACTGTTTGTTACCTGATTACCAAAAATTTCAGTTTTGGATGCACGTTCTTCATATGCAGATGCAATATTATATCTTGCTTTAGCTAAAGCTCGACTAAAATCTTCTTCAGAAACATTTTTAACGGCATGTTTCAATTGTTCTACAGCCATTCTTGCAGCTTGATATATGGAAGTAGGTACGCCCGAAAAATATATACCGAAAAGGCCAGCATCCGAGTATCCAATATTGAAAGTACTAATTTTAGTGTCCTTAAATTTATTTGCTAAAATATTAACCCCTTCACCCCATCGGGTATGTTTTTCGCCATCTAACAAAGAACGTAAAACTTGTAACACTAAAAAGTCAGGAGTATTTGCAGGTGCACCCGCAAAAGCAAGTACATAATGACTAGTGCCTTTAGCAGGAATCCTTTCTTCTCCACCATAATATTTAGAAGGAATTGGGGTAGAAGGAACAGAGTGACTAATATTTTGAAATAGTTCATTTGTCAACCTTAATAATTCTTTGTGGTCCACGGAAGTACCCACAATTGTAATATTTGGTGCGGTATATACTTTTTTGGCATATTCAATAACATCTTGAATATATGTCACTTTTGTACTTTCATTTGCATATAAAGAATTTCCAAGACCATGACGGAATGCAACTGAATGAGCAGCATTCAATGCAATTACTTCAGGTAAAGCTTTTGTGGCATTCGTTTCGAAATTAACGTTCTTTTTTACATCATTGAATTCATATGGAAAATATTTTGTTTCAAAAATGATGTCTGATAAAATTCCCAGAAAAAACGTTCTGCATTAGGTAAAATATCGTAAAATGGAAGCGATAAATATAAATATTTAAGTGACCTATATTTTATTTTTATTTTTTTTTTTTTTTAGCAAAAATTATCAAAGAATTATTGGATAAATTTAAAAAAAATTTTTTTTTTAACCATAAAATTATTAAAGAAGAATACGTACAGATCTTCCCGCAAAAATTCTGCTGAATAAATTAAAGTTTCTCGAGTTAAATTTGCTGATAAGACGCCACCAAGCAGTTCTGCTTCACGTATAGTGCGAAACGAAGTACGTTTTTGGGTTTCCTTTAGATAATCTAATACCGTCAATCCAGTGCTCGGAATATTATAACCTTACAAATTTTGGCTCGCCCAAAATAATTTACAAAAAGGTATATATTGAAAAGTTGAATCGAATTTCGAATTCAATAAGTTCCTACCTTAAATGCAAAATTTTTCAAGAAATGGGCTGCCCCAACACTATTTGCATTCTCTGCTCGAGGACCTGCCTTAACTATGACGGCGACAGAGGACGCAGGAGCACCCTCTTTTTATTATTGTATAAATTATATAAGGATAAATTAAACATAATGGTACACATCAAACTTAAGAATTTGAAATTAAAGTTATTTACCTTCAACTGAAACAACTGTAATTCCTGATTGAGACTTTGAGACTACAACAGGCGATGCAGAGACACTCGCATATTTACGAATCAGTATATTGCTAAGAGGAATCACAGGTTTACTTAACAAACGACAAGTGCGAAACATAGTTACGAAACTATAAAAATTTTTTCATAGCCATTTATCTATTTTCCGAATAGTGGGAATCTTAATTTTTGAGCATGTACTACATACGTAATCAGATTCCAAAAAAAAAAAATGTGACAAAATCGAATTATGTCTTTTCTAAATCGATTTCTTGTTTCTGCTCCTGGGAAAGTTATTTTATTTGGGGAACACGCAGTTGTCTACGGAAAGGTAAGGTATTATCATAATAACTTAGTATAAAAAAAAAAACCAATCGAATTTTATTTTCTTAAAGAAATTTTTTTTTTTTTATCTTCTAGACGGCTATAGCTGGAAGTCTTGACGGCCTACGAACATATGCTCTATTTGAGAAACGTTTGGACGGTTATCTCGAGTTGAATTTTCCCGACCTTGGCCTTCGACGTGCTTTATCATGGCCAAAGAAGAACCTTCCGTATCACCTTATAAAACATAGTAAGGAAAATTATTTCATTGATATTTTTACCTTGGTAAATTTTTGATTCACTTTTCTTGTCATTATAGCTGAAAATGAACAACAAAAAGATTTTATGTTCAACGAAAATCTTTTGCAAGCTTTAAAACCTATGGTCGAAGAAGGTAACATGGATGATGAAATGCAATTAGATAAATTTCAACGTACTGCTGCTTTAGCTTTCCTTTACCTTGTCATAAGTATAGAGAATAAACAGATTTCATGGTAATTCTTTAAAATCTTAATTTTTTTTATTCAAATAATTAATCATTCATTACGTTCATGGATTTAATAATAATAATATTATTATTATTATTTTCATTATAAAGGGATGGTATGACCTTTCAAGTTAGTTCAAATTTACCAATTGGTGCAGGATTAGGTTCTTCCGCATCATATTCAGTCTGTTTGGCTACTGGATTATTACTTGCTTTTGGTCATATTTCAATTCCTGATGAAAGTAATCAAGTTTCAACTTTAAATGCCGCGGAATTAATTAATCAGTGGGCATTTCAAGCTGAAAAGGTTATCCAAGGAAATCCTTCTGGAATTGATAATGCCGTAGCAACATTTGGTAATAAAACTAATAAAACTTAATAACTTTTTTCTATTCTTCTTTATCTCTAATTCTTATATACCTTTTATTTTTATTTAAAGGAGGTGCAGTTTCTTATAAGAAAGGGTCGCGTCATACCAATTTAAAGGGGTAGACAAATTTTTTGATTTAATCATATGATTTTTTTGTGTTGTATCTTTTATGACTTTTAATATTTTTATCTTTGCGTTTCAAGATTTCATTCATTTCGCTTTTTACTAATAAATACAAAAGAACCACGTGACGCCAAAACACAAATAGAAAAGGTTAGAGTAAAACGCGAAAAAGTAAGTATGGTCTCTTTATTTTTATTTTATTTTATTTTTTATTTATTTTGGTTACTTGTTCTTTGCTTATTCTTTGCTTATTCTTTACTTTCTTTACTTTTTTTTTCGTTAGTATCCACAAATTATCAATCATATATTGGATGCAATTGATAGAATTAGTTTGTCATTTATAGAATTACAAGAAAGTGGAGGTAAAATATAAATCATTTTTTTTGATAGATTATAAGTTACAACATATTGACCTTATTATATTATTATATTATTTCATTTTAGTTTCTCAAGAAGAAATTTTTAAAAAGTTAGAGGTTCAAAAAAAAAAATTATTCATTTTTATTTTTTAAATGTAAAATCAAACTTGGATTTATTATTATATTCATAATTAATTTTATATATAAATCATAGGAACTCATTGATTTGAATCATTACCTTGTAAATTCTTTGGGAGTAAGTCATCCATCACTTGAAAAAATTCGGGAAATAACTTCGGAACATAATTTACATTCAAAACTTACTGGTGCTGGAGGAGGAGGATGTGCTTTGGCTTTAGTTCCGGATGGTAAATATTTATAATTATTGTAATTATTCCTAATTAAGCGATAAATATTTTAAAAATTTCTTAAAAATTTTCTTAGATATACTTCCTGAATATATACAATTGGTTGAGGAGAAATTAGTGCGAAATGAATTCGAGTGTTATGAAACACCTGTTGGTGGACATGGAGTAGCAGTAATGGATGCAACTACTGTTATAGATCCACTAGAATTTTTAGATATAAACAAAAACAAATTACGAGAAATTGGTGAATGGAAATATTTTGTTTAAAAAAAATTTTAAATTATTTATTTGTATTTATTTTTTTTTTGTGATCTCTAAATTGTCAAAAATGGCAAGGATAAATTATATTTTATAATTATTTATTAATAATACTATTAGAAAATACAATGTACATTATTACTTTTTCATGAATACATTCATTTCAATTTAATTTAAATTTAACACTTATTACTTTTGATCAGTAGTAATATTATATAAATCTTCTGAAGTAATTCCTTTCAAATCAAATCCTTTCATCTTTTTATTTTCACCTGTTTCCAACTTTTCTAATTCAACTATTTTTCGTTTAACCGATTCTCTCAAATTTGAAATTTCTTTTTCTAAATTTTGTTGATCTAATAAAAAAAAAAAATAAAATTTATTTAATTAATTTTATTAATTTTATTAGGGAAATATTTTAAGACCAATAAATATTATTTACCTTTTTCAATATAAGTCTTTACATTATCTTTATCCATTTTAATAAAGAAATTTCCAATGTTTACCCAAACCTTTTTTTCATTACTGAGTTCTTTTTTTATCCGATTGAGAGCTTCTCTGTTAGTGTTACGCGTTCGATCATAATCTATAATCTATTTTTTTTTTTAAAAAAAAAAAAAATTAAAAATTATTTGATAAAGGATAAAGGGATGTGGAATAAATTTGTCACATATAAATATAAATAAGGATTGATTACATTAAATTAGAAGGAATTATTAAATTGATATGTTAAGAGTAAATTTTATTTTTAAAATGAATTAAATGGATTACAGTTAACACCAAAAATAAATGTATTAAATGATCGACTTGTGAGTCATCATTTCCAAATGTCACAAAATGTCACATAAAAAACATATATGCGTATATATATGTGTATAAATTTATATTATATAAAATTAGTTATTTTTAACATACCAATTGTCTATTTGTCAAGATATCCTCAGCAATTTGTTCACGTTTTGCGAGAACTGAATTAGAGAGTAAAAGACCGTTTTGTAAAAGTAATATAAAAAGTGATAGATATAGATATATATATACACATACCTGGAATGTATTCCATTATGAAATTTCAAAATATTAACGTGTAATCAAGTGAAATTTAGTTTGCATATGAAAAATAAAAGAAAATATCGTAAATAGGACAACTCAAGAATTGAAAAATTTTGAAGAATTTAAGTGAGCGCGTGCAAAAAAAAAAAAAAATTTTTTTTTTAAGAATCACTTCATTAATTTATCTATCACAATTGTGTAACTTACACGTGCCTTGATATTTTGTTAAGATCAGCTAAAAAATGAAGGTTATTCAGTTAACTCAAATTTTTTAAACATGGTAAGCATTGCAAGAACTAAGAAACTCGATCTTATATAATTTTGACTTACTTCCTTCTTTATTTCATAAGCCTGATCCTGGAAGTTATAATGGTGGAGCCGTAGTGGCTATGACAGGCAAGAATTGCGTGGCCATTGCTTCAGATAAACGTATCGGTATTCAGATGCAGACCATAGGTTTCGAATTTTCAAAAGTTTTTCCAGTTACGGATAAGAGTTATGTTGGACTTCCTGGATTAGCTACTGATACGCAAACTTTGTATGTATTGATAATTATAAAATAATTATACGTAATAATGGATATAATAAATTATAATAATAGTAATTAATTATAAGAATAATCATTAATCATCAATTATAATAATCATCAAATATAATTATAATAATCACAGACAAGAACTTTTTCGATTCAAGGCTAATATGTACAAATTACGCGAGGAACGCGAAATTGAACCTAGAACACTCTCAAACATGATAGCTTCAACATTGTATGAAAAGAGGTGAGAATTCATTTAACTTCATTAATTGAGATTTTAACAGAGATTTTAAAAATTAATTTAACTAATTGAAAATTAAATAACCTATAAAATATAAACTATAATAAACTATAATGAATTATAATATATTATAATAAAACTATAATAATAAAACTATAAATAGGTGGGGTCCTTTCTTTGTGGAACCATTGGTTGCTGGTCTCGATAAAAATAATCAACCTTTTATTTGCGGAATGGATTCAATAGGATGTTCCACTGAAACCTGTGATTTTGTAGTGGGTGGAACATCTCAGGAGAACTTGTACGGAATATGTGAGAACGTTTGGGAACCTAATTTGGTATTTTCAATTACAATATTTTGTATTTTATTTTTGTATTTTGTTTGGTAATTTTCCAATAAAAATTTTAAATAAATTCTTTATATTATTATTAATTAAAAGGAACCGGAAGATTTATTTGAAACAATTTCACAATCTTTATTATGCGCAGTTGATAGAGATTGTTTGGCTGGTTGGGGTGCTGTTGTTCATGTTATGTAAGAAATATAATGATTACATATGATTCTGGATTATTTGTTAATTTTTTATTAATTTATTAATTTATTAATTTTATTAATTTTGTTATTTCAAATTTTTATTAATTTTGAATATCAAAATTTTATTAGAACTCCTGAAAGGGTTATTACTCGTACCTTAAAGGCCCGTATGGTACGTAACTTTTTATTTCTTTGGAAAAATATTTATTTATTTAAAAAAAAATAATTGTTTGCAAATAATAATATTAATAATTTAATTTAATTGTAATTTTTATTTTATATATTTATTTATTATACAACAAAAAAGGACTAAAAACTGTAATAAATTATAATAAAAACTTCACCGCCATGAATTTTTGAATTTTGTTGCCTGAAAAATTTCATAAGTCATAATCACCTAAATAATAATAATAAATTAATTAACAAACAATGAATGAGGAATTCCTTTATTTAATAAAATACATTTTTATATTTACCAAATGTAGTTTCAGTATTCATCATTTTTATCCAATCAATTTCTAAACAAAAATGACCAGGTTGACTCAATAATGAAATTCCAATGGTGCGAACCTTTTCTCTATACATTATTACTTGAGGATCTTGTATGATTCCTTTATTTGTCAATATAAAATCTTTGAATGGAATCTAAATATAAATATATTTAAATATTAAAATATTAAAAATATTAAATATAAATATATATAAATATTTACCATAACATTTTCCCATTCACCAATGTTTCTCAAATATAATCGATGTTGATATAAATCTGTCGGAATTGGTCCATCAGTTTGTATGTTTACAAAATATTTTTTATCATCATTTCCTTTGACTCGTAATGTTAGATACCGGAATAATGTAGTATCCCAAACTTTAAGGCCGAAGAGTGATCCACGACTCTAAATTGAAATATAAAATATAAAAAAACATTATATTCTATTATTTTGTGTATTTCTATAAATATATATTCTTGTAGTCCTCATTACCGCTGATCTGATAGCTGCATAACCGCTTCTTTTTATAATAGGATTGTTTTTAGGTAAATCTAGTGAAATCTCACCAGAGAATTTTCCAAATCCTTCTGGACTAATTTCTAAATTTGCTTTTGAATTTCCTTTAAATTATTATTATTATAATGATGATTATTATTTATTTATTTATTATCAATTCTTTAATAATTCTTTAATTGATCACCACCAATTAAATCTATTCAAACCTCTTCAAAGGTCCTTCAATTGTGTATAATAACTTGAATACGATCACAAACATACCACCAATATCCTTATCACATCCAGTAACCCATTCTTTTAAGTCTTCTTTGCAATTCAGTTTTAATAGGATTTGTTCTTTTTCCCATTCGAAAGCGTTCGCTTTAGCAACTTTATATTTTAATGAAGCTCGGGTTTAAAATAATAATAAACTAATAATTTTTTATATATTATATAAAATCGAAATTTTTTACTTTTCGAGCCTTGTTCTTTAACAACGTCAAGTGAACGTTTAAGGTATCCAAACATAATGATATTTATTGTTATTAATTGCCTGGAGCATAAAGCATGGACAAGTCACAATTTTGATCATCCTGTTACACAAATATTTATATCAATTAATTTACTATCATTTATATGACTAGTTACCAAAACAACTAATTAATAATTTACAATTGTTTGTCTCTTCATTATCTCTATCATCAGCAATTATATTAATTCGAAAACCTTCGAAATTATATTGCAACATTAGATTTCAAAGATTATTGATTGTGTTGCAACCCTTTGAAATCAAAATTTAATGGTTAAATTTTGATATGTATTATTTTGTTATTGAAAACCTTTGAAGTTCAATACTAAATTTTTTAACAATAATGTAAATTTCGAAATTCAACAGCTAGTATTTTAACATATTTTGTTTCAGGTTTATCATTTTCAGATTACTTTGAATTTAATTATTTTTATTGTAATTCAATATATATTATAGAAAATTTCATTTTATAATATTTTATTACTTTCTGAATTTTTACATAATTTATTATTAAT
>CAJVPK010000743.1:0-22549 GCA_910592015.1 Diversispora eburnea | reverse complement strand
AATAATAAATAATAAATAATAAATAATAAATAATAAATAATAAATAATAAATAATAAATAATAAATAATAAATAATAGAATTACCTAATTTAACACATCGAGTAGGAAGATAATCCTTCACAGGATTTTTAATAACACGTAATAATTTTTCTTTCCCATCGATAGAATGAATACTATATTTATGAAGAAGTTGTACTATAATAAAAAAATGTTATTAGTAAAAGGTAAACAATAAAAATAAATATAAAATAAATAAAATATTATTCACCCATTAACCCTGAAAATCTTTTAAATGTTCTAGGAATTCTTATATGAGGATTAACTTCAATTAATACATTATTTATTGTATGAATATAAACTTGCATTAATCCGGCTTTATTCAATGGACTATCAAGTAATGCCATCAAGCACTAAAATATAATTAATAGGGAATAATGATTAAATATAATATATATATAAAATAATAACATATATAAAATAAATAATAATAATAATAATAATAATAATAACCTGATGAGTAATATCCGGTCGATAAGTCGAAGGATCAGAAATATTCATTTTATTAAATATTTTATTATGATCATCACTATTAATTAATTGATATTTTTTCGATTTGGGATCTTTATAAACTTCCAAATATGATTTTTCCAATATCACAATTAATCTTCGAGTGAATTCTTTTTCTTCAAATGTTTTGGGAATTTTGGGAACTTTGGAAATTAAATAGGCATCGATTTTGGGAAATGATTGTGTGAATTGATTATATTTATCATCATTATTATCATTATTATCATTATTATCATCGTTGCCTGTTGGTATAATATCATCGGTTTGGATCCCAATAGATTTAAATTCTTTGATTTTATTTATTATTTCTGGTATTTCTGATATTTCCTCCTTCTCTTCTTCCATCTCTACATCCTTCTCTACTTCTATCTCTTCTTTTTCTATTATTATTTCTTCACTTTTTTTTAACCTTTCTTCCTCCTTGACTTTTTTATTTGTAACATTATTTTCTTTTTTTGCTCGTTTTCTTCGTTTTTTCTTGGATTCCTGTCTATCTGACATCATTTTCAAATAAATTTTTAATAATTATGAGAATTTTTAAAAAAAAATAATAAAATAATAAAATAATAAAATAAAATAATAAAATAAAATAATAAAATAAAGTAATAAAATAAAATTTAGATGTAATCTCGTCTCGTTATTGGATGATTTCAAATAAAAATTATTATTATAGAATAGATAATCAAAAATAATATTACTCAATAATATAACACTATGTTATTATTATCAAAAAGTTGGAGATTATTATTTTCTCTTCGTCCAAATTCAATTTTTTTTCACAATGCAATACAAAAACCAGTATTAAAAACTTTACAAACCTCAAAAATATCATCAACACCAACACCAACAAAAATAAAAACAACACCACAAAACTTTCATAATGATAATAATGAACAATTAACAGTTTGGATGGTATATGGAACACCTTTAGTTAATATATTTCTTTGGGGTTCAATAACTTTTTTCAGTTTACAAATTGCTTGGTATAAATTGGAATTTGCTGAATATAAACAATTGATGGATAAAAAAATTGTGGAATTGGAAGAACAGGTTGAAATGTTGAGGAGAAAAAAATCAAATTCATCATAATAATAATAATTATCCATATTTTTTTTTTTCATATATATATATTTTTTAATTTGTAAACTAATATAGCAATTATATATTATAAATAAATAAATTTTTTAATCACTTTCTCAATTCTAAATTTAAAATTCTTTTTTTTTTTTTTAATCTGTTATTTCTTTTTTAATACCTTCTTTAATAGTATTGGTATTGATATCAGAAGTAGTATCAGTAGAAATAGTATCAGTATCAGTATCAGTAGTAGTAGTGATAGTAGTAGTAGTAGCAGCAGCATTATCAATAGTATTGGTATTATAAATACCAGCTTTCCAATTCCTATCACTTGGAAAAACAAATTCTAAATCTAATAATTCAAAAATTTCCTGTTCACTTTCCACCAAAATTAAAGGACCCAGTTCACCAGTGTTAGGATCTTTTTTTGCAAATATGGTATCAGTTAAAATATAATTTTTTTCGGCTGCCATTTTAACCAAATATCTATAAAATTCGGAATTTCCTGTCCAAGCGAGAACTCCTAACCAAAAATGATCATAAGGTGAAATTCTAAAAGAAAATGTAAATATAATATTAGACAGATATACGTGTGAAATTAATTAAAATATTAAATATTACCGAAATTCAATTCGCCTATGTAAATTGGGATTTTTGTCCGTGTCTGAACTTGGAAGTTGACAAATTGCCTGTACGCATTATATTGTATATTGTATATTGTATATTGTAATTATGATATATATATATATATAGTAACATCAAATATTAATATCATCAAACATATTAAAAATTCTTACTTTATATTTACAATTCCCTTTCTGTATATAATCAGTACAAAATCCCGAATTCTTTAATTCGACTAATATTCGTTTTAAAATATTATTTCCTGTCGTACTAATAGCTGCTTTGGTAGAATTGGGATTTAATTTGAAACCTTGATGGGTAATAAATAAATTTAATTCTCGACTTGTACTTGCACCACGTCGACTATATATATATAAAATAGATTTATTGAATGATAGATTGATAATAAATATATAAATAATATAATCAATAATTAATAATAATAAAATAATAAATATTATTAAAATTATTATATTATTAAAGAATTAATGCATACAAACTGCCACAAGATCTACTCATAAATCTAACATCTAATTTGACAAGTGTTTCCACTATCTGTTTCCTTAATTCTTCTAATTCCTCTCTAGGAATTTCATGATTTAATTCTTCAATATACGGAAGTTCGAATTTTAAAAGTGGTGTGACGTCCGGATCCTTTTCTATCTCTTCAATTGATTTGTAACCCTTTTCAATTAATTTTTTTGCATTCGCCCTCCTTTTTAAAATTTTAAATTAATTTTTTTTTTTTTTTAATATTACCAATTAATATATATATTAATATTATCAAATTAAAGATATTAATATTATTATTAATTTAAAGATATTAATATAAAAATATATAAATAGCAATAATCACCCTATTTCTGGTAACGTCATAAAAAGATGAATAAGTTCTCTTTTACTGGAATCTTGTAATTGCGAACATGTTCCCTGAAAGTTTATGATATGAGGTGGAGAATATCAGGTCAAGGTAGTTATGAGGTGATTTTCGTGACAACTAAAGTGAATATAATATATATAATATATATTCACTTTAAAAAAAAAATTCTTAAAAAAAAATATTTTTTTATAATATTATATATATATATATATATGTGAATATTTATATTTACCGTTTCTATTATTTCATCTATTTTATCAGATATACTTTGTCCTATTCCTTTAAGTTCTTGTGCCTCCTTTCCTGATGTAATTTCTTTAGGATGATTTTTGATTGATTTTACGGCTGCTCGATAAGCACGTTCTCGATGATAATCTTTTACTTCCTTTTCTTTTTCTGCAAGTTCTTTAATAATTATAATTATAATTTGAAATTTTATCATTTATAATTATAATTTTAAGATAAATTAGTTTAAAATATGTTTTGGTAAGAAGTCAATTGATTAATATTTTTTGGAAAAACTTACGAATTAAAACTTTAATTATGTTCTTATTTAATTTTGCAGGAGGAATTCCAGAAGAATTATTATTACTATTATTATCATTCTGTCCATCAGTAACTTTTTTGAAATCTTTAGAATCGGTAGAATTGGAATCGAATGAATTAAATTCATCTGAATTTGTAGAATCAATAGAATCAAATGAATTTTCCGAATTTTCAATAACATATTGATTATTTTCTTCTTTTTTATTATTATTATTATTATTTGTCATTTGATCATTAGATATCTTATTTCTTGTAAGGAAAGAAAATTTATATCTTCCAGGTATTATTACGCGTCTTAATAATAATATTTGAGATTGTCGTCGCGTTGTTGTTGGTCTCGTTATATTACTTGATATAGTTGATATGGTCGATATATTATTTGTATTTGATATGGTTGATATATTCATTATTTTATTCGATATATTCGATATATTCATTATATTATTTGTATTATACCGATAAAATATTAAGTGAGCAAGTTTAAATAATGAAATTTTCCTTTGATTTCTTCTCGACATAATAAATTTTTGTGGAGATAAAATTCTTTTAAAGAAGGTTTAAAGGGATTTAAAAAATATGATTAAAGAAAAAAAAAAATACAGAAGAGATTATCACAAACGTCATTTGATTTTTTGATAAAATTCTCTATTTATATTCTCTCAAAAAAAAACAAGTTTATACTTAGGTTTAAAATGTCGTCTTCTGATAATAAGACTTCTTCGAAATCACCTTCCACCACCAACATTATTACTTCTACTTCTAATAGTTCTTTAGCAACAGCAACAAGTACTTTATCTTCCGCAATTAATACCACCACTTCAGCCATTACTACAACGACTTCTGTTCTTACTTCGACCTTATCTTCCTTAACTTCTAGCGTATTACCTTTGACTTCCGTCTCCTCCCCCTCTTCTTCCTCCTCGTTGTGGTCGTCTCAACCACCAAAAATAATAACAACTGGAATAACAGGAGAAACAACAGGAATAACGGCTACAACAACAACAACAACAAAAATATCACAACATAAAACCAATCCTTCTCGTCAAACTTTACAACCGGAAGAAATGAGACGACGACTTTCTTCTTCGACTTCCTCTATAGTCGAAGAAGGAATGAATAATAAAATTAATCAAAAAGAAGTTAATAAGATAACCACAGAAATGTTTAGTAAGGTTGCTGAATATTTAAAAGGAGAAATGTTAGGTATATATTATTTAATACGTTTATTAAATCATATTTTTTATTATTATTACTTTTATATATATATATATTATATATTTATATTATTTTTAATTAAATAATTTAGCAACAACTGAAGATTATAAACTTTTAGAAAATATGAATAAAGTTACGCGAGATCGATATAAAGAAATGTCTGGAATGGCTCAAAATTTAGTAGTCGAAATGGCTAAACTTCAAAGAATTTGTATGATTTATTTTTATTATATTTTTTTGAATATTATTATATTTTTTTTATTATTATAATAATTATTATTTTTATTATTATAATTATTTCTATTATTATTATTATTATTATTATTATTATTATTATTACTTTGAAACATTAGATATTGATTTAGAACCATATGTTCAACAAATTGATGAGATTTCAGAACAAGTTGATTTTTTGGAAAAAGTTACAAATGAATTAGATGATTATTCTAAAGAATTAGGTAAATAAAATTATATTTATTATTATTGAAAATTAATAATTTATTTTTAATTTTTTAATTTAAATTTTTTATATTTATAGAATTGCGTATAAAAAGAGTTACCAAATAATTTTATTTAAAATAATAATAATAATAATAATATGTAATATTGTACTGTATTAATAAAATGTATTATATAATGATAATAATAAAATGAATAAATAATGTAAATTTTAAAAAATATTGATTCTTTGACCAACCAAGATTCTCGGAGAAATCCCTTGTATAATATTCTTGAACAAGAAACTCAAACTATAGAATTTGTTATATTTGTTATCTATTTAATCTCAATTTTAAATTTTATTTGTAAATTTTAATTTATAAAATTTGTATAGAGTAGATATATCTGGTAAATTTTAATTGTCCATTACCGAAATTATTGTATAAAGTTTCTCTGTTCACAGTTTCTATCATAATCCTTGAAGCAGTACATAAACGCTTCCCTTTCTTGTCCATATACTAATTCGAATGCATGGTAACTGATTCGGAAGCCGAATGTCCAGTATGTAAAAAGGTATATACACGTTTAGGTATATGGGGTGATTGGAATTGTTTGGGTAAAATGACCACTATTATCTTAATTGCCCGATCAAAAGGAATTAATAATCGTCAAAAAAAATCTATTACTATTTATTAGTACGATTTGCATTTCCGAAGTAGCAACAAAAATAAAATCCGAATTCGTACTTTATTAATATAAAATTTTTTCGCATTATTACAAGTAAAAACTAGTTGTAGCACCAATGATATCCATGTGCACTTCAATAAAGAAAGTTCAAATAAATCTCATCGACTTTAAATTATATTAAAAAATCCATCTTTAAAAGAGCGTATAAAAAGCAGCTTCACTAATCAAGGAACGATCCAAATAAATAACAAGTTTATTATGCAACTATAATCATCATCTGATTATAAAAATTATTTTGTCATGGTAGTGTAGTGTACTTCATAATAATAAAGTTCATATAAAATTATTATTTATTTCTATAGAATATCTATTTCTCTACACTGGTCAAAAACAAAAAAAAAATCACTGACTAAAATCGCCAAAAATCGGAATTCCTAAGTATATTAAAACTAAAAATCAGACAAATCGACCATCCTATTCTTTCCTATTATCTGTAAAAAAGTATTAATGAGATGTAAGTATATTGACTGCCAAAGAAAAGAAGAAAAAAATTTCTCACCTTAGTTTCAATAATTGCTAATCGTTCTTTAACATTCCTCAACCCTTATGACTTATGATATAATCCTTCAGTTCTGTAAATTGTTTTGTAAAATCATTTGTCAATACTATACTTGTATGTAAAATAGTTTATCATAATAAGTCAAAATATTTTGGAGGACAAAAGTCAAAATAGTTTTCATAAAAGACAAAAATATTTTACTTAAAACCAGAAATTTTTTGATTACTCAGATAAATTCTTTGATTGAAAACACATTAAACTGGGTACTTTAATTTATTTCCATATAAAGAATAGATAATTCAAAATTTTTAAAAAGATGAAATATCTCAAAAATTAATTAGAATCAATTTTGGAAACATGTATAATCAATATGTTTTCTCATATTGTCAATATGTTTTCCCATATTGTCAATACATTTTTCTATATGATCTATACATATTATCTAAATTGACTCAATTCCAATTTTTCAATTTTTAATTGTCATTTACTATTTAAAAATGAAAATTTTGCTTGACACAATTTCAATATGATCCACGCGCTAGGTTCAAACAATGAGTTAGTGAATTTATATACATATATATAAGCAATAATTGTTCAAATCTTTTCTTACTTCAAAGAGTGGTGCAATATTCTATTTTAATCATATAATTTACAATGGTAAATGAAGCAGTTCCAATGTTACACTGGTAGAATGAAGAAAAATAGGCAAAATTTTTGGTACAAATAGGCAAGGAGATTTGTGGATGATACGTAAATGGGCTGCACCAAAAATTTTGCCGATTTTTGATCATCCGATATGTACTTCATTTTTTCTTACTTGGAAAAAGCGAAGATTGGTTTGTATTATATACAATAAAATTTTGGATCTATATCCACGTGACGAAAGCAATCAATATCATCCTTCATGAAAGTCAGATTGCTAATTGCCTCATCCATGAAAATGAAATAGAAGCCTCTCGGTAACCAAATGACTTGGTCGTGAAACATGTAGTGCTAAATTATATCAGATCCAAGGTTCTTATTCCGTTATATAATTCAAATACATTTAGCCAGTATATACACATATATCATCTTCTTGACTATTTAAACAATTGATTTAATTAAAATAATTATCTTAATTATCTTTTTCTTAACATCATTTACTATTATTATCACCTACATTATTATAAACATTTTATCTATATTTTCTTTAGAAGAAAATATGTGGAATACTGTATTTGTGGCATAGTTAAAAAAAAAAAAAAAAAAGTATAAAGAACACTTTTTTAATATGTTAAATAAGGTGAGGTGTTTAAGCCAAAAGGCTTATTTGTTGACCAATTATATTAGTCCACATTCAATTTTTACCATTTTCGGTCTTCTAATTTTACCTTGCGTTGTGGCATTTGTATCTCTAAGTATAGTAATTTCAAATATTGAATTTATAAAAAAATATTTGAATTTATAAATAACTTATAAATAGTGGATAAAATAAATCGTAGCCGTTTTTTTTCTTTTATTAAGTTTAAATAATTCTTATTTACTATATTATACCAACTACAACTACTACTATTCTCTTAATCTTTTTTATTTTTTTGAATTTACGTTAATACAAAATGGTGAGTGAATCTTTTTTTATTTTTTGGTAGAAAAAAAATAAAATTATCTATTTTCGATTTCTTTTTTATTTATTTTTTTTTATTTATTTATTTATTTTTCTCTCTCATTAATAGCCAGGAACTACAAATCCAATCATTCGTAAGAAAAATTTAACATATGCTTCAAATATTCATAACCGAGGTCATGTTAAAACTTCTTTGGTAATTATTTAATATATATAGTACTTGTTAATTATTATGTTATTTATATTCAGTTCAAATTTATTAATTAAATATTATTTTCATTCATTAATTCAAATAATTCAAATATAATATAATAATTAATATAATTATAATAATGTAACAGCGAAAGGAAAAAGAAAGCCAATTACCAGTTGGTTATTTTACATTAGGAATTATTCTTTTCGTAGTTGTTGGTTCTTCAATTTTTGAAATGCTTAAATTTATTTAAAAAATAAGATTCAGTCAGTCAGTCATTCCTTCGTTCACTCACTATTAATAATTTTAGATCCTTTTTTTTTTTTTTTTTGTTTCAATAATATTTGTTTCAATAATGCTTTTTTTTCTTCTTTTTGATCTAAAAAAAATTATGTATGTTAGAATGAAAACAAATGTTATAAGAATTAGAATATTCGAAGATTAATAATTAATAATTAATAATAAATAAATAATTTAATATTTGACATTGTTATATATATTCTAACATAATGTATATTCCTAATAATGAAAGAAATTATTCCGACATAAAATTAGTTTTGACCAATCAGAATTCTTAGAATTCTTGCTGATAAACTATAAAAAAAAACCCCTTAACAGAATAACAGATATACTTTTTACGTAATAATAATAATAAAATAAAAAAATAATAATAAAAATAATAATAAATGGTAAACCAAACTAAAGCGAATCAACGTGAAAAAGAAATTGATATTGCACGATGCAAAGGTATTTTAGACAATAATATTGTATAATCGAAGTCAAATATTCAGTGATATTCAATGATTATTTAATGAAATCTGAAATTATATATAAATATATTTTTGTATTTGTATATGGGTATGGATATTTAAGGCAATTGGAGTGTGATACCTGAATTGGCAAGAAAATTTAAAAAACATAGCGCAGCAGGAATAGGTATTAACTTTTTGGGAGTGGGAGAGTTTTGTTTGTTTGTCATTAGATTATATGTTTCTTATTAAAAAGTTTAAACTCTCAAAATCTTTGTGTATAGTGCTTGAGCAAACTTCTTTAGCCGAATTTAGTTTAATTCAAGCGATTGAAAAGAATGCAATCGAAAAAAATTTTACTGAGGAAGCATATGATAATGATTCACCAGAAAATATTACAGTTCCTCCAACAATTGATCCTGATGATAGTGAATCATTGTCATCATCGTTAATCACAGATGTATTTAATAAATCAGAGTTAGCATTATCTCATGCTTCAGGACAAGAGAAAGAGGTGAGCCATAAATACATAAATCGGAATTACTACAAATAGTATACAAGGTATTCTTCATTTTACAATTTTTATTTTTATCTTTTTGAAGAATACTTTATTTATTTATTTTATATATATAATAAATAATTAAATATAATAATAATTAATATAATCATCAACAATATAATCATCATCAATATAATAATAATCAATATAATAATAAATAATCAATATAATAATATAATATAATAATAAATAATCAATATTATAATAATAATAATAATAATAATAATAATAAGGTTAAAATAATTTATTTTTCAAGAATTTTTTGACAAATTGAAGAAATGATATATTTTGTTTCCTATTATTATTTCAATTATTATTATTCTTATAATCGATAGTACATAACTATAATATTAGCAAGAGCACATTACGTTGTCGGACGACTTGACAAATGTCTCATAGCTTTGAGTTCTGATTTTGTATTACAAAATATACCATCAGGATATAATTTTGTGTTGATAATTCAAGGATTAACGATTCGAGGTTCGTTCTTTATTTTTTATTTTTATTTTTATTTTTATTTTTAATAATTTTAATAATTTAATTTATTTCTTATTTTTAATAATAATTTATTTCTTATTTTTAATAATAATTTTTTTTTATTATTTTAATTTCATTTAGGAATGGCAAGAGAAGCACTTTTTGATGAGGAAGGTGCAATCGCTTGTTATGATCAAGTTATTACATTATTATCTCAATATTCAGGTGAAAAATCTGAACAACAATTATCAATTTGGTCAGAAGAAGCTTTATATAGAGCGTGTTTATTGAAAGTAAGGTTACGGTAAAAATCAATATCATTTCATTTTAATTTAATTTAATTTAATTTTATTATTTATTATTATTATTATTATTATCATCATCATTATTAGAGTTTTTCATAATTTTTTTTTTAATATTAATATTTTATTATTGTTATTGTTTTAGAGATATTAACGGTGCACTTCAGGCATTTCGAACATATCAAAATTATAGTGGAATATGGGGAGATAAATTTCTTCTTCATAAACGAGCTGTAATTTTCAAGAATTTTATTAAGATTCTTTCTAAATCATATCAAGAAGGTTCATACGTTCCTCCAAGTGTTCAATCTACTAGTGTTAATGGTAACGGCCAACCATCAGTTGTATTTACTCCTACATTTCGTATTGAACTTACCGGATTACATTCTTTATATGAGAATGTTTTATATCAAATTACTTCTTTTCCAAGAGCTGGTGAAGTTAATCAAAAAGTCTTAGAATTCGTTGATCAGGTTATGTCAGATTGGGTGATATTAAGAGGTGGAACTGCGACAGAAATGAGAGGACTTGTGGATGTTTGTATTATTGTTTCTATTATTATTATTATTATTCAATTAATTAATTATTATTATTATTCAGTTAATATTATTATTCAATTAATTATTATTATTATTCAATTAATTATTATTATTATTCAATTAATTATTATTATTATTCAATTAATTATTATTATTCATTACTCAAATTAATATTATTATTATCCAATCAATTAATATTATCGATTTACAGATTCTTTATCGTGCTACACAAAAAACTTTTCAATCTCCTAGAATTCTTCGACATCTTATAAGCACTTTAATTACACTCGGTGATTATGAAGAAGCCGAATTAGCAGTTAATTCTTACGTTTCTCTGATTGAGAAGAATAAAGAAACTAAAAAAGAAGAGATAGAACAAAAGATTCATTTATCTAAAAAGATGACTTCGAATGAATACACGGATGGTGAAAGTTCCGAACACGTTATACAGGTTTTAATCATGGGATCCGAATTGATGGCGAAATATTTAAATAAAGTATTTTTTTTTATTTCATTATTATTATAAATACCGCTTATTTATTATACTTTATATTTTATACTTTATACTTTCATTATACTTATCATTATTTTAATTTAAATCTAGTCCAAAAAAACTTTGGAATTAGCACAAAAGGCAGTTAAATGGGGTGAACAAAGTATCGACGTTAATGATGAATTATTAGCTCACGCTTGGCGTTGCGTTGGTGTGGGTTGTAGTTTAATGGCCCGTGAAGGTTTATAAATATTTTAATATTATTCATTTTAATCCTTTAATATATAAATTTTCTAATTTTTATATTCTTTCAATATCTATATTTTTTTAAAGAAAGTGATCAAGACAAGCGTCCCGAATTTCATACTGATTCTATTGAAGCATTTACTAAATCAATCCAATTCGATCCCGAAGCTTTTGAGACACATTATTTATTAGCATTAGAATATGCCATAACTCGAGATATTGGACAAGCAACTTCTAGTGTACGTCAAGCACTTGAACTTGATAGTACAAGTATTTCATGTTGGCATTTATTAGTTCTCTTAATGTCATCACAAAAAGATATTCAAGGAGCTTTAAAAGCTTGTGAATTTGGATTAAAAGAATCGGATTGGGAAAATTCAGAATCATCGATTATGGTGGGAGATTACGTTGTTGTTAGTAATAGTAATGATAATAATAACAATGATAATAACAATAATAATAATAATTATTATAATAACAATGATAATGATGGAGAAGAAATTCTTTCATTTAAATTATCTCAAAATATTTTACAAGAATTAGCATTTGGACCTGATACCACAATTCAAAATTATGATAAATTATTTGCATTATATACGAAAGTTTATCCGGATTATAATAATAACAATAGTTCAAATTCATCAAATGGTTCAATTTATGATTCAACATTTAGTTCACGAAAACCTAGTCACATTTTTGAAGAACAACTTATACCCGTGACTACTTCCACAATTCCTACTACACCCACAACACCTAATAGATTTACTACAAGTTCTCGTAGTATTTCAAGTATTAATAAAGATGGAAATGCCAGTACTGAAGGATCAATATCTAGTATTGGTATCGGTAATAATAAAGATACTTTAGGTAAAATATTCATATTTTTATTTATTAAATTTATTAAATTTATTAAATTTCTGATATATTTTGACACACATTATCAAAAATATATATATATATATATATTTGATATATTTTTTTTGATATATTTTAATATTTATTTCATTATAGACGTTCCCAAAACAAGCTATGCACCCTCAATATCATCATCTAGGAATTCATATTCATCTCGACGTAATAGTCCAACTCCAACTATTTCCGGTTTGGCAGCTTCATCTTCCAAATCTGCCACATTCTCATCATCAAATACTTCGAATTCACCAAATTTAAAAATTAAACAAAGACGTCAACGTGCTGCGAAAGCTTTGGCGGATTTATGGCTCTCTTCGGCATCCACTTTTCGTCGTCTAGGAAATTTTGAAGAAGCTCAAAAAGCTATTGAAAGTGCGGAAGATGCTGATAATACTAATCCGAATGTTTGGTTCCAGGTAATATACATATATATGTTGTTACATTGTTATGATTTTTTTTTATTAATATTTTTAAATCACCATTTAATTTATATATATATTTATATATATTCTTTTATGGTGATATGTATAGTTTGGTCTCTTGCTTTTCGCACAAGGACAATTTAATGATGCAATTACCTCATTTCATAAAGCTCTGGCAATTGATGGACGGCATGTTTCTACTTTGGTTCATTTGGCTAGAACTTATTTAGAAACAGATAATCTCGATATTGCAGAAGGAATTCTTGAAAGTGTAATCAAAAGTAATGGATGGGATTGTGCAGAGGCTTGGTGAGTACACCTATCTTTTTTCTTATATATATATATGAAATCAGTAATGATGATAATAATATTTTATTTATTTTTTAGGTTATATCTTGGTAAAATATGTCAAGCCACTAACAGAATCAAAAGAACCAAGGATTGTTTATGGTACGCTTTAGATTTAGAGGAAACTAGTCCTATTAGACCATTCAATATTTTACCTGTATGCCTTTAAAGGAATATTTATTTATTATTATAATATATTAGTTTATTATTATTATTAGATCTAAGGATATTATTTATAATGTAGATTTTTTTGGGGAGGAAATTTTATTGCAGAGAGAGAGAGAGAAAAAAAAATTCAAATCAATTCTTTATTCAGTACATTAATGGTCATATACCTAGAAAACATTATATACAAATATCTAAACCAAACTAATTGACTCTTGTGACATTCTATCATGGAGTTTCTTGCTTTAATAAATTGATCAAAGTTTGATACAAATATTAAATGATTTGGAAATTGTGTTGTTGCTGTTGTTGTTAAATAATGTTGATTATTATTATTATTATTATTATTATCATCATCATTCATTAATAAAGTTAGATAAGTTGGAAATATATCAAATATTGAAATATATTTTCTTATTAAATTTACTGATGTAAGTCTGTATAATGAAATGGATTTTTTTGAGTTAACAATAGTAATATTATTATTGTTGTTGAGATTATTATTAGAATTAGAATTAGAATTAGAATTTATGAATTTTCTAAAATAAAAAATAAAAAAAATAAACAATTGATTATAATTTAATTATATCACCAAATATATTAAATACAAAATATATATATATTAAATATTTAAATTATTCCTTACTTTGATCCATAATATGTTGATATATGATTTGAATGTCCAGAAATTCCATTATCATCAAAAGTTATAATCTATAAAAATTGAAAATATATTTAAAAATGTTTTTAGATAAAAATTATAATAATAATGACAATAATAATAACTAAACTTACCATATCAACATCATTCTTATTTACATGATAATCCAAAATTTCAGATATCAATTCTACATCCCAAACATTTGTTGGTCCATCTTGTAATAATCTTTTAAATAATAATAATAATAATAATAATAATAATAAGTAAATAATTAATAATAATAAGTAAATAATAAATAATAATCTAATCAAAATTATTTTTATTAATTACTTACGGATGATCTAAACAAGTAACATTTTCTATATTAATTCCAAAAGAAATGCAACTAGCTTCAAGTTCTTTCTTCCGAATTTCACCCAATCCCGATTCATTCCCTAATTGATATTATTATTATTTCAAAATTATTTTCATCAATTTATTTAAATCATCATTATTATTATTATTAATTAATTAATTAAATCATTTCATCCAAATATTATTATTTTTTTCCAAACTCACCAATCGACAAACAAAGTACGTAAACTTTATTCTTTGACACTAACTCTAATATACTTGGACCAAAAAACATACATTCGTCATCGGGATGAGAGATTAATAATAATATATTTTTGTCTTTTATGATTTGCGAATTAAATCGTGATCCTCCATTTCTAAATTTGTTAACGTATTGTATTATGTTATTTAGAAATGTAATGATTATTATCGAAACTATTAATGAGTATATCATTTGTTTTTTTAGAGAAAAAAAAAAAGTTTAATTAATTAATTATGTGTATCGATACACCAAAAAAAAATTTACTTGTAATTCGATCACCTAACCATAAGTATATGTTGTCGAAATTCAATCACCTAACCATAAGTATATGTTGTCGATCATTCGTAATTTAAAGATAGTTTCGGAATTCACCTGTTTTGCTTGAGGCGTCTATTTTTTTTTTTTTTTTTTTGAAATTTCTTTTTCTCTATTTAAATTATTAATAAAAATAAAATAGCCTGTTTTGCATGAGGCGTCTAATTTTTTTTTTTAAAAAAAAAAAATTTCTTTTTCTCTATTAAATTATCAATCAAAATGAAAAATAAAGCATTCTCTGAAATTTTGGGTTATGTTTCGATAATTAGTTTTTTGGTTTTTTTTGTTCCGTACGTGATCTGCAAATCTATTATTTATTGTTAATGTTAATTAAAATAATTATCGATAATTTATGTTATCTTTTTTTTTTTTATCATTAGACAATATTACGAAGACTATAAACGAAAGTCGAGCGCTTCTATATCGTTGAGTCTCCTTTTTTTATGGGCTATAGCTGATGTTTTCAACTTAATAGGTTCAATATTGCAGGACCTAATTCCAACTGTGGTAAATTTAATGATGATATGCGGATCAAGATAAAATTTTTCTGCAATTATATTTCTCTATTTTTTTAGATACTACTTGCAATATTTTATAATATCGCTGGCATTCTCTTAATTATCCAAGTTTTATATTACCGTTATCGCGAAATTCCCAGTGAAATTATAAATGATAATAATGAGAGTGCTGGGAAATCAGAAACTTCATATCAAATAAAACAAAACTCCACTTCCACCACCTCCTCAACTTTTTCACGACATAAACAATTTTTCGTAATATTAGTTGGAACCTTTTGTGTTTTTTTTATCGGAATAAGTCTCTCTAGAATATCGGCTTTATCATTTGAAAATATTAACAATGATAATGAACAATTTAAATTTTTACCTCAACTTTTAGGTTGGTTCAGCACTATTTTCTATCGTAAGTTTTTATACATGTTTGTATATGCGCACTGTATTTGTTTTAAAAAAAAAATTCTCTTAAATTTATTCTAATTTTAGTTGGATCGAGAATTCCTCAAATTATTAAAAACTACAGGTTAAAGTCTACAAAAGGTTTATCAATGGTAATGTTTTATTTCTGCGTATTAGGAAATATCACTTTTTGTTTGTCAATTTTATTATATTCAACAGATCGTGACTATTTATTGACAAATTTACCATGGTTATGTGGAAATGGTGGAACTATATTTTTCGATTTTGTGGTAAGTTCATAATACATATCTAATAAAATTAAATTTATTAACTTCATATATAAATTAAATGCTTCTTTTTATAGATATTTGTACAATTCTATATATACAGTAATTGAAATAATAATAAGATTCGAAATTAATTCTTCTACGTGATTACTTATTTCTCATTAATAAAGATGGGGAAATAATAAAAGTAGATAGAAAGAATGAAAATTTTAAATTAAATTAATTGTTTATACATTTTATTATATAGCTTTGTTTTAAATGTCGATCTTTTGTATATATCGATAGAAATCATGCACATAAAGATTTTAGACATGACGCATCTTCAAGTATTGTTCCCTTTTCATAATAAAATTTATGATATGTATAATGAAGGCGTTTTGAAGAATACTAGAAAACAATACCCTTTGAAAGGAAGTGTTTAATCAGGCAGTAAATAATCAAACAATCCCAAATCTTTTAAAAAGAACCTTACAAAAATAAAAAAAAAAATATTAGAAAGAAAGAAAGAAATGAATTCTAAAATTTTTTTTTTATTATCGGAACAAGGTCAATAATCTCAAAATCATATTTCTCAATGTTCACGTATATGATTTTGACGAAGTGAGAATACCCGAAGGAACGGATGACTAATGGAAGCATAGAATAACCGTCTATTGGTTAACTAGATCAAAAAGAATATTATTATACACTTTGGTTTTATTGCGTGAATTAAATTGATATCCATCTTTTCTACATTTGCTAAAATATTGTACTATGTAATTTAGAAATTTAGTATCATATAATTATTATTATTTTTAGAGAAAAAAATGAAGTTTAATCAAAGTTCAACAGTTTCGGTCTAATTATAATATGGGTGGATCGATACACATTAAATTCTATACTTGTATTTATTATTTATATATATTGTCGATCATTCGCGTGTAAATTTTAGTTCAAATATAATAAGTATAAATTGAGTAAGTCTTCCTGTTGGGATCAGCAATCTCTTTTTCAATAGTTTTTCAAAAATGATTAATTGGCTGCTTGAGGCGTCTATTTTTTTTTTTTTGAAACCAATTTCTTCTCTCTATTAAATTATTAATCAAAATGAATAAAGCATTTTCCAAAATTTCAGGCCATATTTCGATAGTTTGTTATGTGATTTTTTTCATTCCGTAAGTGATCCGCAAATTTTTTTCATTATTATTAATTTTTAGTTAAAATAATTTATGTTGTCTTTTTTTTTTATATCATTAGACAATTTTATGAAAACTATAAACGAAAATCGAGCGCTTCTGTATCGTTAGGTCTCGTTTTTTTATTGTTTATGGCTGATGCTCTCAACTTAATAGGTTCAATATTGCAGCACCTAATTCCAACTGTGGTAAATTTAATGATGGCATGCGGATCAAGATAAACTTTTTTCTGCAATTATATGTATATCCCTCTATTTTTTTTTTTTTTTAGATATTATGTATAGCCTTTTATAATATCGCTGGCATTCTCTTAATTATCCAAGTTTTATATTACCGTTATCGTAAAATTCCCTTTGAAATTATAAATGATAATTATGAGAATGCTGGGAAATCGGCGACTTCATATCAAATAAAACAAAATTACACTTCCGCCTCCTTCTCAATTTTTTCACGACAGAAAAAATTTTTCGTAATATTAGTTGGAACTTTTTGTGTTTTTTTAATCGGAATAAGTGTCTCTAGTATATCGGGTTTATCACTGGAAAATATTAGCAATAATAATAAAAAATTTGAACTTTTACCTCAACTTTTAGGTTGGATCAGCTCATTTTTATACGGTAAGTTTTTATATGTACGCGCACTGTATTTGGTTAAAAAAAAAAATCCTGATTTTTTTATTTCTAATTTTAGTTGGATCGAGAATTCCTCAAATTATTAAAAACTACAGGTCAAAGTCTACGAAAGGTTTATCAATATTAATGTTTTATTTCTGTTTATTAGGAAATATCACTTTTTTTTTGTCAATTTTATTATATTCAACAGATCGTGACTATTTATTGGTAAATATACCATGGTTATGTGGATATAGTGGATCTATATTTTTCGATTTTGTGGTAAGTTCATAATACATATCTAATAAAACTAATTTTCATTAGACTTATTAACTTTATATATAAATTTAAATGCTTCTTTTTATAGATATTTGTACAATTCTATATATACAGTAATAATAATAATAAGATGCGAAATTAATTCTTCTATATGATTTTTTATTTCTTATTAATAATAGATGGGAAATAATAAAAGTAGAAAGAATAAAAAATTTAATTTAATTTAATTGTTTATACATTTATTATATAACTTTGTTTTAAATGTCGATTGTTAATATGTTTGTACTGTATATATCGATAGAAATCACGCATATAAAGGTTTTAGACACGACGCATCTTTCAAGTATAATTGTCCCCTTTTCATAATAAAATTTATTGTATGTACATATAACCGAGGCGTTTTGTAAATGCTAAACTTGAAAGGAAGTGTTTTATCAGGCAGTAAATAGTCAAACAATCCCAAATCATTTAAAAAGAACCTCACCTACAAAAAAAAATTATTATAATTTAAGAAAGAAATGAATTCTAAAAATTTTTTTTTTTTATTGTAGAAGATAACCCTAGTAAATAATTTAAATAATTTCAAAATGATTTTGACGAGGTGGGAATACCCGAAGGAGTGGATGAAAAATGGATAGAATAACCGACTATTGGTTAACTAGAACAAAAGAATATTATTATAATGGAAAAATTATGACATATTTATTCCTAATTTATTTAAATCTTTTGATTTCATTTCAATAATATTTTTCCAAATTTATATCTTCGAAACATGGAATTAAAGCTTTTAATCCTAACCCTTTAAACCAAGCTGGAAAATCTAAAAAAATAAAATAATAAAATATTATGATAAACCATATTACTACTAATTTGAATAATGAATAATTTGAGAATTTTTATATTAAATTAATTAATTACTATAATTAATTATAATTAATGAAACCAATCGTATAATTTTTATCAATTTTATTTTCGACTTTATTTATATCATCATAATTATATTTATTAGATTTATTTAAATTTGTTGTTAAATCCACGTTTATAAATATCCACGTTTATAATAATATCCATATTTAATATATTTAATAATATTGGTAATTTTAATTTGTTATAATAAAAGAATTCGAATTTATTATTATATTCTTTGAAGTGGTCATGAGTAGTATTGAATAAAGTCATTTCTTTCTTTCATCTGTATCTTACAACCCATTTACAAAGCATTAATGAAGTATATACTAAAAAAACTACTCTTGTGATACGTACATTGCTACTTCGCCTACAATGAGCAACTTAAAAAAATTTTTTGTTAACCATAATTATATGTTGTACAATTATGCCTCGGGTAGAATAATGCTAATTTTTTAACCTTAAAAAATGGATTGAAAATCATAAGCGAAAAAAACCAGATCAAATTTATATATCCTAATTCTCTGTAAATATAAATTTCCTTTTAAAAAATCATTTAGGCGGTTTTGAGAATTGTAGAATTTATCATCAAAACCTTCAAGAATCGTAAGAATCAGAAAGGTAATTCTTGATTAATTAGTCTTTAATAATTATAACTATTAGTTATTTTACAATACTAATGCAATAAATTTTTTCTACATTCAAATCAAGTAATCGATTATAATTTGTAATTTGAATTATTTTTTATTTATTTTTCTGTTTAATGTTAATTAAAATCAATTATTATTAAATGAATAAAAATTAAGCTAATAAAATGCCTCTGACCCTGAAGTCTTATTATTATTATTATCAAATAAATATTTTTGTTAAATATAAATATCATCGTAAAAGAGATCTCTCATTGCTGATTCGTCAGTTTGAATTGTTTGAGATAAATCATTTTCTTGAGGGTAAATATTTGAAGGAATTGTTGGAGATAAATTATTCCATTTCGCGGGAATTGTTTGAGATAAACTAGGAATTGTTTGAGATAAATCATTGTGATCATTCGCAGGAATTACTTGAGATAATCCAATTTCTGAACTGTTATTATCAGTAATGTTTTCTATTTGAATTTTTTAATTAACTGATAAAAATAATTTATTTATTTCTGAATATGATGAAATATGAAATCAACTCACTAGGTTTACGTTCCCTCTTTTTTTTTTGCTCACTATAAATGCATTTCACACCTTTACATAATTTACATGTATTTATGTATTTTCTTTTTTTCCACCTACTACATAAACCACAAGTGCGTTTTGTATTATTTTCGGTTTTCATGTTTGAAGATTGGGAAAGAGATATTTATATGTTTTTAATTACCGCGAAACCTCTATAATAGGAACTTGGTTATAATAAAAATAGTTCAGACTTTTTGCATTATAACTTTATTTACTATATATAGAAATGACTTAAATTGATCAACTTTCATTGGGGTTGAAGTTCCAGTATTTAATTATATCCATCAAATTTGAGAATATACTAAATTTAGCAAATCATTATAATTTCGCTTAAATAAAGATTTTTAATGATTGCTGATACTTCGTACTTCTTAAAAATGTAAAAAATGCTATTAACAAACAGTCAAGAAATGAAAAATTAATTGCAATGCCAGTGTCAAATTTATTTCCAAAAAACATAACAACAATGAAAATAATGAAAGTGATTTTAGTAAATATTCTGAAGAAAGTGAAAACGAATATAACTCAGATGAATATTTGGAGAAATGGTGCAATACTTATCTGGATTTAATTTAGTGTGAACTGATTTCTGCACAAAAAAAAAAGACCATATACAGACAATTCGATTGTAACATATTATTGTAAATATGATTCTTGTGAAAAATTTACTATAGCAACAAGTCACTTACAAATTTTTTTAATCCAGTTAATTCAAATGATGATGATAATGGAGTTAATAATGGAACTGTTTCTTTTATTAGAATAGATAGTAGTGTTAAGGACAGAAATCCACTCAGTTCCCTCACTCCTTATATCAGTTCTTTTAAGAAGTTTAACATGCTACATCCTAAGATATACAGTAGTTTGGTATGTTTTTTTTAATAATAGAAGGCACCAGTCCATTTTTAGTTAGAACAAACAAACTATTTGTTGTTGTGACATAGTCAATTGAACTTTGCTCTTCTTTCAGTGAGAGGTGTTAATTCACTATGCAAGTTTATCTTCATCTTTTAATTTGTTCTGAGGTTTATTCTCCAATTCATTATCTTCTTATTTAGTATGCAGGTCTTATATCTTTTACCTGTTTTATAACTAATACTTCTTTTTCATCTGCAAAACTTACATTTTTGATTCATCTTATAACAAATGGTTTAAATAATATAGGACTTACATCTTTTGTCTATATTAATAATCTTTTATATTTATTGCTACAAGTCAATTTTACTCATTTTATACATAGTTTTTAGACTTGCTGGTCTGTTGGATCTAGTCTTTTTCATCTAATCCCTTAGTTTCAATTTATTAAACTTGTCAATTTCTTCAGAATATCCTTTACATATAATTATGATTTACTCTTCTTAGAAATGAGTTCCAAGCATTATATAATTTCTACATCTTATCCAATTTGATATATAGTTATGATTTATTCTTCTTATGGTTAAACTTTTATAAAATATTATTTCCTTCAAGTTTTCATTATTTTTATTACACTTCATTAAATAAAAATTATATATAATATAACAATCAAGTTATTATTTATTTACTTAACAAAAATTAAGAAACAAAGTCAAGTTAACAAAATCAAAAGTTAGGCTAAACTAAACTAAGCTGAGAACAAGACTTTATCATGCTCTTTTTATATTTGTTTTACTGATGTATAATCTACAATTAGATTTTGTTTTCCTATTTGGTAACTTGTAAAAGGTAAATTATTCTATTTATAAATGATTTACAGTACATCTAAAATCAGATATTGTACAATTATGTGATCTGCATGCACAGATCGTCTAGTGAAACTGTATGCTTTCTTTTTAAAGCTAAAATATTTGCGATCTACCTATTTCAGATTAGCTCCTTAATCTGATTATACATATTTTATAAAACACGTCTTTTTGCCAATGTTACTTTTATACGTGTTGCCCAAATCCCAAATCATTTGGGATTTGGGACGCCAAAATCCCAAATTACTAGTATTTGGGATT
>CAJVPK010000742.1:0-22601 GCA_910592015.1 Diversispora eburnea | reverse complement strand
ACGTGATATAAATTTTTATGAAATTTTATTGGCCTAAATTTGAAGATCATGCACGTGATATTGTTTATTTGGTATTCAAATACCTATCAATTATATTACCAAATTTTCACATGACTGTATAATTTTGCAAAAAGCGATAATATTAAATAAAATTCAAAAATTCTAATCAATAAAATTACTTTTATCAAAATTCTGATAAATAAAATTATTTCTATATGATTAAATATTATTTCAAATTATCTCCAATCATATAAAAATCATATAACTTTAAATATCTATAACTTTTAATATAGATTTTTAATTAAAAATTTGACTAATAATTTGATAGAACAAACCTTGAAGAATAAAGTTATCTATTTACTTTTTTTAAATTTTTTCTTTTTAAGATATTAATAGATTTTAAAATAATATAATTTTTATTGTTAAGTATAGATTTCTGATATTATAGTAAATTTGGAGATGATCATTATAATAAAACTTTCAGATATTTTGTAATTAAAATATTGTACAATATAAAAACAAATTTTTAATTATTAAAAAAAAACTTTATTATTTATTTTATAAAGAAAGTGAAATTTCAATATGTATAATTTAGAAATTTATTAATTTTGATCAATATCAATAAAATTTATTTACTCAAATTATTTTTTTATTATTTATTTTTATTATTATAATTATTTCTCTTTTTACGTTTATTTTGAGTATTATTAATATTTTGCAATTTCTTGATTTTCATTTAATTCTTGTAATATATTATTTATATAATTTTTATTATATAAACTTACTAAATATTTCATTATCTATCTTTCAATTATTTTAATTTCTAATATTTTTTCTAATTGAATTTTACATTCTTCAATTATTTTTTTTAACTTATTTATCATATATTTAATCAGTTTTATTTATATTTGAATAATTCTTTTCAACTGACAATAAAACTTCATTTTCCATGTTAACTCTTAAATCTCTATAATTCTTATTAGTATTAATTACAATAAGATAAAATTTAATCTTATTTATTGTAATATCATTTATTATATAAAACTTATCTGCAATATTAAGTATTTATTCTATTTTATCTCTATTAAGTACAAATTAATTTAAGTTGTTAACATAAGTAGTCACTGTTACTTCTGAACTAATATTAGTCTAAGTCCTTTAATATAAGTTACTAATTCAACATTCATCTATAATATAACTCAAACCTGATATAATTATACAGCTAATTAAAGGATTATAAAATTTTTTTCACATAAGTAATAAAATTATATCTTCTTAATTGAGGTCATCTTTTACTTTATATGGATCTGTATTACTATGTACAGTTAAAACTATATTTTCTTTATTATTTAATAACTTTTTCATTAGTGTATAAATCATTTTGATATTTTAATTTTTTATAAAGTTAAAGTTAAATAGTCAGAATTAACTGAATCAAAAACCTTACTTATATCTTAGAATATGAGTCAAAACTCCCTTTTGAAAGTTTTTACATCTTCTATAATATTATTTATTATGTATATTGAACCAGGTGTATTATTTCTTGATAAGTTTGCATAATTATATTTTAAAAAGATCTCCTTTACACTAAATACATATAACAATCTTTTATTTATTAACTTTATAAAAATTTTTCTATCAGTCTTTAACAATATAATAGGGCTGATAATATTTAAATTATTTTTGCAGTTAGTAGTCTTTGGAATAGGATAAATAAAATCTTTTTTTCATTTTACTAATATATCATTTAGAATAATTATGGTACTTAAAATATTGAATTTCAACTATAGAAAGGTGTTTAAACTATTTATATTATAGATTAGATTGGCTTGAAACTTTTTATTTAATAGAGCAGAAATAATTTTTATCAATTCATCTATATTTATTATTCTTCGAAACTCTTGATACCAAGCACTATTAACACTTGATATAAGAGTATAATATTCCTTTATTTTTTTAATAAGACTTTATTTGTATTTCTCTTTATTGTTCAATTATAGAAATAATCTTTAACTATTTTTTTAATAGTTTTTTTTTCAGTAATAATATATGTATTTCCATTTGGTGTCTTCCTAATAAGACAATCTATGACAATTAATTTTCTTGGATAATTCAAAATACTATTAATCATTTGTTTAGGATTATCCTTTAAATTTTCTCAACAATGCTTAACTGCTTTTTGTATACATTAAAATGAGTCTTCCTTTTTTTTTACTTATGCAATATTTTGATGTGTAATATATACTTATATACAAAATTATTTTGAAACCTTAAAATTACAATTTTGAAGAAAGAAGTTGAAATAGTTTTTTATAGAAGATAAAATTATTTTACTTAAAACCTGAAATTTTTTGACTATTCAGATTTATTCTTTGATTGAATATACATATAATTGAATACTTTTTTTACTTTCATATATAGAATAGATTCTGTATAAATCTCAAAAAATCGAAATACCTCAAAAATCCAAAATCAATTTTGGAAACATATATAGTGTAATATTTTTCATTTTTAAGACCTCTAATAAATCTTCTCTCTTGTTATTTTCATTAAATATTTTATTTATACTATAATTTAATATACCTAATTTACATTTTTCTTTTCTAATTAATTCATAATTTTTTAAAAATTTAAATAACTTAGTTTGTTCTATTTTTATGAGTTTATATATTTTATTTAGCAATTTAGTAATCTTGAAATTTGTTGTAACATTTGTTTTAATAAGATAATATTTTTTCTTTTGTTTAAACTTTAAAATTGATTGGTCAACTGTTTCAGTTATTATATTTTTGAATGTAGATCATATTTTATTAAGTATATTATACTTTTTCATATAAGTCTCTTTTCTATTTGAGATTAACAAATTTTGAATTATTCTCTTTATTAAATAAATAAATTTAGACTATTTTTATTATTTATAAGCTATATATTATATTTTAGACTAGTTTAAACAAATGTTTAGTCATCTATTTTAATCTGTTAATTTTTTTAACTTTTATATTCAAAAATTTATAGTCACTATTAGTAATTAAGCTTAATTCATCAAAAAAATATTCTTCAATTCTGTTTTCCTATTTATGTAATATCTATATGATATTAATTCAACTTTTTTCTATAAATTATCTCTCTGTCAAGTATAATCTAATTTTACAGAATATAATATCTTATAACAATTAATCAAATCAAAATTCATAAAAAAAAAATTTTTACTTTCTGAAAAACTTGAATTATTATTATTGTTTCTATTCTGATAAGGTAAAGAAACATTATTGAAATCACTTATCACAATTATCTTATAATTTTTTTATCATACTTCATTTGTACAGTTTTTGTTACACATTATACTTGTACACAAAATTATTTTGAAATCCTGAAATTACAATTTTGATACTTTTTTTATTTCTATATATAGAATAGATTCTGCATAAATCTCAAAGTTGAAATATCTCAAAATTCAAAATCAATTTTGGAAACATGTATAATTCATATAATTGTATTACCTTGATATTCTTCTTGATAAGTAAACTTGTAATATATAAATAGTAGTCTTTCTAGGTAAAATTAAATCTATATAATTAGTTCTTCTTAGATATGAATGAACTTTACAAATGTATTTATTAAGAACCTTTACTAAAATTAAAGTGACTCCCAATCTCATTTCATTGGAAGACCAATGAATTTTTAATTTATCTTTTTCATTACTGAACCAATGGTTCCTTTTTTCTTCACAATTAGTTTCCACTATACCTATTATATCCATATTATTTTTCTTTATGTAATTAAAAAAAAAATTACATTTAATAGGATCATTAAACTTTTTTATATTATATGTATCTATATTAAAGTAATGGCTATCTATTAAAGAATTACTTTTATTATTATTATTAATAAGAACACTATTATCATTTGAATTATTATGTACATATGATGATTTATCTAATATTTTTTTACTTTTTTTCTTATTATTAGAATTAAATATACTATTATTATTATTATTATTGTTATTATCTATATTTATATTAGATAAGAAAAATACACTTTTGAGATAAATCTCGAATTTCTTCTCTATTGGAATTATGAGTAATTGAAGGTACTTTAATCTGTTGTTTAATATTATTTAAGTAGCTCATTTTTTTGTTCTAGTAAGGCTTTGCTTCAAATTTATTAATTAAGAAAAGAAAAAATCTTTTACATTATTATTATATAAGGCAAAATACACAACTTATCCTAATAACTATTGTAAAAAAATAGGACTCAGACTAACTCTATAAAGAGATATGCCTACAACCTACCACCTGACAGCAACAGCTATCTTCAGCATATTAAGATCTTACCAAATAACCTATTTTATATAACACTATTCATTTAATATTATTTTGAATAGATTGAAATAAAAATTTTTTTACTATATTAAAATAAAAATTTTTAATAATTTTTTTGTCTCTATGAATTCTATTATTATCTTTAAAATCAATAGATATTAAGCTAATTACTGAATTAGTTATTATGAGTAGATCAACCTTTTTCTTTCTTTTGTTTTTAATGCCATTATCAAGTTTCCATTTTTTGATATCATTATATCTTATAATCCAAATATGTTTATGTATATAACCTTTGAATTTCTCCATTACATTATATAGGATTTGACTTGTTTCTTCTATAGTAGTTGTCAAAGACATGATTAACTCTTGCAATGGTAAAGTTACTAAGCCAAATAAAATGTCTACAAGTCATCAGGAAATTTTTCGAGACGTAAATTTCCGTAGGTCCCATTTGTATTATGGAAATTTACACCCCAAAAAATTTTCTGATGAAACGAAAACTCATCTGGATCCTTATTAACTCCAACATTTGTAATTTTAATTTCATATAAACTATCGATTAAATTTATGACACCTTTATACAAGGCATTTGTCACTATAATATTAATTTGATCTACTAATAGGCTAATAAATTTATTTCAACACATTTCAATGTTCACTAAATTTTTTTCACATGTGAAAATATGCATGTGATTTTCTACTTCTTTATTACAATGTACACAAAGGTTACTTTTATATACTAAAGGAAATCTCTCAAACATTTATTTCATGGTAAGTAATTCACCATTTAAGAGTTTTATATCAAAAGCTCTTTTCCAAGTTTCTTTATTACATTTAAAAAATCTTTTATTATATAAAATTGAAACTATCTTTCACAATGTTTTCCAAGCAACTTGTTAACTTTTGTAATTTGAAATTGTATTTAGGTTTCTATTTAATAAATGTCATTGAGTGGTATGTTTTGTTGTTCTTATTTTTTTAACAATCTAAGTGACTCATTAACTAGTTAATAACTGTAAGTATACTATTATTTGTAAATTTCATATCTTTATTAGTGGAAGAAGTTAAAGTTTCTAGCTTCTCAGATCATCTTTTATGCTAATATTATTATCTGAGTTGAAAAAATCTTGTTCAACTTTTATGTAGATAGTTTTTTAGAAACTTTTAAAAGAAGTGTTTCAATATGGGATAATCTATCATTGAAGTTTTCAGGATTATTAAGATTCTTGTTAATATTCTTTTTTGTTATATTTGCATAAAATTTATTACCAGTTTGTCTGTTTAAAGTGGTGAAGTTTCTTGGATTATATTTCTTATAAATCACCTCAAATTTTTCTAAACTATTTACCTTTTTTTTTTTTAAATTTAATATCTCTTATTATCAATAAACAATTAACTATTAGATATTCAATTGAGTAACATTTATGGCAAGTTTTCATAACAAACTTGATGATCTTAATTGTTATTAAATTATTATCACTCCATGATATATTAAGAGCATTATCTCTAGCTTCACTAGAAGTAAAAGTAATTAATGCCTTGTCTCTATATTTATATATTCTTTTTGTACGCAGAAAATAGCAAGTTTTTGTATTAACTTTTTCAACTGTTAACATGAGCTCTCTTGCTATGAAACCAATTGGGAGTCCAATTACTTTGGCAATAAATTCTTCACATGACTTAAAATTATCAGCTGTGCAATTGATTTAAGTTATCTTAAATGAGTCATTACTAATTAGAATATTTCAATTTTCAAGAATTTTTTCTACAGTATTTTTTTCTTTAAATATAATGATAGCTGATTGCTATATCTTATTTAGTTTAAGATTTATTTTTCAATCTCTTCAAAAGTTAAAAAAATCTCAAAAAATAATTCTTTGTATTTCATATCAATAAAAATATTCTACAACTTAACACTATACATAATCTCTTTTTGAAGATTCCTTTTGAAGACTAATACTCTATACATGTAATGAAGTTAGTTTGTATGTGTGCCTACATTAACTATTTTAGCTTTATTCAAATTTTCTTCCTTGTCAAAGAAAATAAAAACTATGCATTATTTGTTATAAACTTCAGAGATAACTGATGTTAATTCTATTTTTTCTCTAACTAATTTTTTAACCATTTCAATTTTTTCACCAATTAATTTACCTGGAATATATAAAATATATGTTCATAATTTATACTTCTTGATACCTAAGGCTTCGTGCCAGTTATGTTAATTATTATTAATATCTTCATATAAGATAATATATTTCTTATTATCATCAGTTGTTGTTAATTGAATTTGTCTTGTATTTTTTGTGTTAATTACTTTTCCTTTACCTTTACTATAAGTTACTTGTTACCATTCTTAAGTCTTGTCAAAATTTTTATCAGTAGTATTTTTTTCTTCTACAAATATAGGATTGAATTTGTAATTAGATGAACTTTCTTTATTGGTAATAATAACTTATAGTTGGGTGTTACTGCTAGCAGAATTAAAATCTCCTATAAAACTTTCTTCAACTGTTGTTATATTTCATTTCTGTGTTTTTCACTTCTTTAGTATTTTTTTTTTATTTTTGTTGTTAACAAGACTAAATCTGAACCTTTGATTCTAGGTGTTGTTTTTTTGGAAGAAAAGTGTTTAACAACTGTTCTCCTCAGTCTATCATCCTTGTACTTATGTTAGAGTTCACTTTATTAATGAAAATAATAAAAATAAAACAATTTCAAATTTAATTTTACTGCATATTTTTTTTTATATCAAATTATCAATTATACTTAAAGAAAATTTTAAACCAATCAAAATCTCACTGGTCAAAAATTTATAAATATCACACTTATCAGATACCTGATAGGTGTGATATTTATGAATTTTTGACCAGTGTCTTATACTCATATTTATTTTAATATTTTATTTTTTCAACTTGATAAAAGAGAAACTAAGTAAAACTTTGTTTAGCCAAATGAATAACATTTCAATATAAAAATATTATCTGATTTTTTTATTGCTAATTTACAAGATACTTTTGCTGAAGACAAGTTTTTTGTTATATTTATCAAAGATTTTGATAACTTACTGATAACTATCTTTTCAGTACCTGTTTGTGGAGCTCAAAAGTTTTTTTATTGTTCAATTAACAATAGAATTAATTTTAAAATTACCTAATTCATATTATGTTTGAAAATCCAGTTACTGGTATCACTTTAGTTATGTGACAGCCTATTTCTTCTTATCATTTCTTACTCTATTATATAATAAATATTTACAATTTCATATTTAATTAATTTAACAAACTTCATGTTTAAACAAATGAAACATTCATTTGATGCTAAAAAATTATTGATAAATTATCAACTATAAACTACCTATATTAATGTCATTGTTGTTTTTTTTATTATAAAAAATAAGAATATTAATGATGTTCCTCTAATACTAAGTACATTATTCTATTATCAATTTAATTAAATTTATTAAATTGATTATTTCTACCCTTGGTCAAATTTAATAATACTGCCTGGTAAGGAAATTTCATTTTGGATTATTTAATTTCTAAAAATATCTTAACTATAGTTTGTTTCTTTTTGTTTGTTAAGGACCCGATATATGCCCCTCAGCAATTTAAGTCACCAGGTATAACTAAACAAGACTTGAAAATTGAAACGTTTTATTATGCTTTTAATATAGATAAAAATTACACGAAGTTCACTGATGGATAAGAAGTTCATTTCAAAAACCTGTTTCAAATCAGTTCAATTCTTAGATTTCATTGTTGTATAATTAAACAATTTTAATCATGAGTGTCTATGCGTTTAGTAAATTTAATAAGTTTAAAACCAATTTGTGAGTCAACTAGTTAACTAAGTAAAATTCCATAAAGTAAAAAAAAATTCTTGAATTTTTCAATTATATTCAATGAAATATCCTGATATCACGAAAATTGTTTGAAGTTAATAACTTTATTTTTTCACGAGAATCTTAGTGTCAAAGTTTGCTTAAAACTTTTAATTTGCATAAATGAAGACCAATGAAGTTTAGTGAACTTCCGGAATTAATAAAGAAATTATTCCAAAGTATTTTTGGTATCTGAACAAAAAGCAAGTAACGAAAATAACGAATTTTGAGGGAATGTGATATAGAATTTATAGAATTCGAAATTCAAAAAGTTTTCTCTCAAGAAGTTTTTCAACTTCAATTACCTGTTGAAAAAGAACCTGTATATAAGCTTGATCCAAATTTAAAGACATCCTATATATTGATTAATTATTTAAATGATAAATTACAAGTTTGTGGTCAGTATAGTGACATATGCCAATTAGTAAGAACTTGGAAAAAGCAGTATTAGAATATCGATCAAAAGGGATATGAATCATTTTAATTAGATCAAAAGAGTCAATGCATTTACGAAAGTTTTTATATTATTTTCTTAATTAAAATAGCATTTATAGAAAATATGGGGAAAATTGCATCATATTGTCATGTGGTCGAGCTATATTAATTTTGGCCAATCAGAATCAAGCTGATCAACTAATCTTCTACTCGATAACCTTGACAAGTGGTAAAGTGATTAATAATATAAATGGTAAAGAACCTACAATGGAAATTCTAAAAAAAAATTTTCACGACCTTTTGCCAATTATTCAAGAGGCCATAAAAGATGCCGACTTCATAGCTCTAGATACTGAGTTGACTGGTGCGCAAGATATAAATGCGTCAGCAACGATTATGCGAAATTTATAAAGTTGAACATACCACTTAGAACTTATTAAATCTATTTCTATGTTAGGTTTAAATGAACATATTGAAAGAATCAAGAGTTTCGACGATCCGCAGTCTAGATATACAAAAGTTCGAAAAGCCGCTAGCAAGGCAAGAGATCATTACGTTCTCGGAAATCCTATTTCGTGTAATCTTACAAAGAACAATTTTTATTTGATTATAATATAATTAGTTTCTTATTATACAATTTGGTCTATGTACATTTACTTATTCGGAGGAGAAAAATATTTTTATTGCGCGTCCATTCAATTTTTATATATTTCCTGCAAACGCTGACAAAAGAGATCAAAATGATATTTGTTTCATGTGCAGTGGATCAAGTCTTCACTTTTTAATGAATTGTGGATTTGATTTTAACAAATTAATATCGCAAGGTAAATCAATCAAACAAATAATAATAATAAAATAATTGAATACTTTAATATTTATTTATTTTCAAGTTGTATCCGATATTTGTAGGAATACCATTTATAAATAATACAGATGAAGTAAAGCTCACACAAAGAAAAGCTGATCTAGCACAAAGGCAAATTGGTAAATTATTTATTCGATATATTTTAAAAAGTATAGATTTTTTAATAGTCGTTTATTAGATAACCCACCAGACGACGACACCAAATCATATGTTGAAAAAATCATGTGAGCAATTAATCAATAATGTTTTTAAATATTATAAAAAATTTAAATTATTCATTATTTTTATTTTATATCATTTCAAAAAAAAAAAAAAAAAGGGAAAATCTTGAAACATGGCTTAAGAACTCTGATAATGATAAGTTGACGGTGGATACACCAACCATTAGACAAAAACGATTGATATTTCAGGAATTTAGAGCAAGGTCTATATAAACGTTTCTTTTAAGTTTTATATTTAATTAAATATGAGATGAATATTTTATTTATATTATATATTAATAAATTTAATATTTAGATATAAAGGAGTTTTATCAGCCGAAAGCAAGCCTAAAAGTATCTTGTTTGAAAGGTTGACAGAAGCACAAAAAGAAAAAAAAGTAAAAATTGAAGTTGAAGAAGTATGAAAATATTAAGAATTTTTAGAATTTTAAGAATTTTGAAAAAAAAAAAATTTATAGAACAATTTATTAAATATATAAAAAAAATAATTTTCATTTAATAAGGCATTAGCAGCTAGTTTAAACTTTAGAACTATAATTGAATTGTTGATAGAATCAAAGAAACCATTAGTGGGACATAATTGTTTCCTGGATATATGTCAGCTTGTTCAACAATTCTGGATGGAATTACCTGAAAAGTTAAGGGAATGGAAAAAACTTGTACATGGATTGTTTAGCACGTAAGTTTCTTTTTTCTTTTTTTTTATTAGTGATTATTGATCTTCTAAAATCTCAAAACTTATATAGTTGTTACACCAATTTAGTATTATTGATACCAAACATATTGCAGCAACCCATCGAAAATTACAGGTTAGAAAATTTCGTATCAATTAATTATTAATATAATATATTAATGTTAATTAAATATTATTTCACCATTTATAGACACTTATTCCGAAAAATGGAGTTCAGGATATCCTTCAAATTGTTCAAACTGAACCCTTCGAATCTTTATCACCGAAAATTGGTAAGCTTTGATTTTTTAAAATATAATTATTTGCTTGGGGATGTATGAGATTTTATTAATTTTCTTTATTAGAATTGGATCCAAGATTCACACGATATATCTTCAATGATGAATCTCAAAATCATGAAGCGGGCTATGATGCATTTATTACCGGTTATAACTTTATTAGATTGGCAGTATTTATTCTTCACGAAAAAGGTTTAGCGATTCAATTCATAATCAAATCTATTAAAAATAAAATTATTCAAGTATAAATATTAATATTTTTATTTATTTATTACGAAAATCGGTTCAGAGGAGAAAGTTGATGTTTATGATTATTTTTTCAATGAATATTCAACTGAAAACACAAACGAAAATAATAGTGGGGAAAGTTTTGAAATTGATTTCCCGGTAGATCATTTAAAAGAAAAGACTTTAGTAGAACGTATATTCACATTGGATAAGTTGACTCGTTTTTATAATAAACTACATCTGTTGAGATCTGATTTTAAATTTGCGTGTCTGGACGGGGAAGACGGATGTAAATATTTAAAATCCAATTTTATTTTTAACTTAATCTCTTGGTGTAATTTATTGGTTTATTTTCTTTTTCTCTCTCTTTTTATATTAGGTCCTCCTACTAAACCGAATGGGTTTTTGGTTTCAAATATTCCTTCATCATGTAATCAAGTATCTCTATACACTCTTTTCGGTGATTTCGGAAATATATTTTTCCAATGGATCGATGATACTCATTGTTGGTTGATAGTTAAAGATGACAAGAAAGTGAATAAGGTTCCAAAAGGAAAATTAGGGCAAACAAAACTATTTTCATTATTTTTAGAAGGTGGGGAAAGATATCAATTAGGACAAGAGAAAGGGATTACTAAGGAAATGGGCGAGATTTTTATTCAATCATGGAGCAATTGGATTAATGCGTTGCAAGATGCAGAGGCCAAAGATGAGAAAGATGAGAAAGACATATGTGAAAATCAATATCACATTACATCAATGGATGGTTTGTAAATTTTTCATCATTATAATATGATTCCATATGATTCTATATATAATTAACTTGAAATGAATCTTTATGTTTTTAAAACAATCAAGACAATAAAAACATTCATGTTGAAGAAATAGAATTTGAAATTGAACCTTTTCCAATACCACATGACGATAATACATCGTGGGAACATATTACAGAAAATACCAGCGATAATTGGACGGCAGATACATGGGCAAATGGAGAAGATATTTGGGCAAAAAAAGAAATTAATTGGTCAAATGAGGGAGATGATATAGAAAATACAGAAGACAAACGGGATAATTGGGATATAACCTTATTAAGTGATTCAGAAACATTAAGCATGCGTGCTAAACGTACGCTATCAACACCTCAACTTATAATAAAAGAGGAAGAGAGTGATAGCGAAATGAATGGTGCTTTCAAAAAGACCAGAATCGAATAATGTCCAATTAATTTTATTCTTCTAATATATTTTTATTGTTTAGTACTATCTAACATCATGATAAAATTATTTTCTTCTTTTTTTTTCATAAAAATTCATTTTATAATAAAGTTCTTATTTATATAATTTGTATTCATTTGATGAATTCATTTAATTTATAAAAGATTTTTATTATGTATCTCATTTAGAAGAACTATAGTTTCTTGCTTCGCCTAACCCTTGATCCAGATATTTTTTTATTTATAATAAAAGATGACTGTATAATATTTTTTTTGAGTAATATAAATCTACTATAGTTCTTTTGCTTCATTTACAGGTCAAATGGAAAAAAAAAAATGGATTTTGTTCATAACAACAAAAGAAACACATGCTGTCGCGAAATTTATTTGTTTAATTATAAAATAAAATAAATGGTATGAAAGAATTATCACCAATTTTCATTTATAGTTTACATTTGCCTTGAAAACTTTTGGCAGGTTGGCACCCTTTTTTACAATACTTAGAAGTCGATCCTGCATTTATTTAAAGATTATTAGAATAATTATTATTTACTTTGCAGAAAGTGTTGTTATTGATAGCTTACCGCATTTATTGTTTTTATCACAACATGGTTTGGCTTTAGAACACAAAGTTTTACCACATAATGAAATTGTTTGAGTTGTTTTGGTTTTATTTGATGACGTTGGTTTGGTTTTGGAAAGAGTGGATGACAAAGCTGGTTTGGTTGTGGAAAGAGTGGATGATAAAGTTGGTTTGGTTGTGGAACGAGTGGATGATAAAGTAGAGGTCTTTGCAGGAGAAGCGGATTTTCCTCCAACAGCACATATACCATTAAAAGACTTGTCAGGTTGACAGGATGATCCACAATAATCAGAAGTGGAACCTATATTCATAATTGAACGAGTCATTTGACAATACATATATATATATTTCAAAGTTAAGGATTAATATAAAATGAAATGCTCACCACAATAATTGAATTCACTACAGCACGGATTTTTTGCACCGCAATAGACTTCTCCACATTTAGATTGATTTGATTTGGATAAATTGGTTGGTGTAGTTTGTTCTGAAGAAGATAATTGATTTGATTTAGATAAATTGGTTGGTGTAGTTTGTTTTGAAGAAGATAAGGACTCGTCAGGAACCGCACATTTGCCATTGAAGCTATGTTTAGGATCACAACCGACACCACAGTGAGCTTCTGAAGAACCGCAAAAACCGGATGAACTACAACACGGTAATGATTCAGGACAATTTTTTCCACCCTATCAAGCATATAAAATTTGTTAATAATTATGGGAAAATGTTTCATATAAAAATAATAAATGTTTATATTTATTTACCATTTTTGGACAGCCATTATTTTCGGGAAGAGGGCCATCGGAAATGATAGTGACTAAATAAAAAATTAATAGATTTAAACATCCTCGTAAACAAAAAAATTAGTCACGTTTTATGTAAAAAAGTTGACGTTACAGTAACTGGAATATCCATAATTGGCAGGAACACCACCAACAATAATAGCATAATCAATTCCGGACGGGATATCTTTTGGTACAGTATAAGAACAAAATCTTGTCGAAGGACTTATTTTAGAACACAAGGTTCTGAATAGAATTAATCTATCAGCAGGTCCATGTACAAGACAAACATCGACAGTATTTTCATTTTTTGATTTATCAAACCATGTCACATTATAGCTTTTACCAAATTGCCAAACAGATCCAGCCCCAGGGTTATCTACGTAGTAGTCAGCAGCAACTAATAAGAGGGAAGAAAAAATTATAAAAAGAGAGATAAGGTAAAAATGCATAATTGATTATAATTTTTTTTTTTTAATTGTAAAGGAGTGAAATAAAATAGGAAGTAATAATTGTGGAAATAAAGGATGAGAATATAAAAAGAGAGACAATATGCCTTTCTTTTAAAGAAATATAAAGAATATGAAGAATATGAAGAATATGAATGAATGAATGGATATGACAAAATATTGCATCAACGAAAAACAACTGACCATTTTATGAAAAATCAATCGCATTACGCGAAAAGCATATCGTACTTTTTTAAAAATAGGTACGCGTTCGTTGATTTGTAATGGCGTAGAATATAATTAAATTTGCATGCATAAATACATAAATACAACATAAATACATAAATACAACATAAATACATAAATACAACATAAATACGTAAAAGATAGAATAAAAGAAATAAATTAGGAAATAAACAGACAAATAGTAGATCTGTAAATAATAAATGGGGAAATTCAAAATTTGTGAAATTCAAAATTAAAAATGGTTCAAACTTTCAACGTACCATCTTTTGACAAATTTGACGAAATTATTGATAAAGTTACTAAAGAAAATATTGGAAGAAATATTTATGTCTTACTTTTTGGTAGGAACAACTATCATTTTATTTATTTCTAAGAAATAAACATCTATCATTTTATTTTATAAATTAAATCTATAAAATATAATAAAAATAAATAAAATAGGCACCGAAGATATATCTACGGGAAAATCTTGGTGTCCGGATTGTATAGTAGGTAATTAATTTTTTTCATCCATTGCATGTACATTTATTTATTTATTACAATTATATTATAATTTACATTTATTTATATATTCATGAAATAAGCTGACCCATTGATACGTAATCATATTAGCAAAGAAATTCGTGGTAAGAATGTTATTGTTGAAGTTCCAGTTGGTACAAGATCCGAGTAAGTTTACTGTTTTCCTTTTATATAATAAAATTTTATTTATTTATATTTATAATTTATTTAATTTATTTATAATTTATTTATTACATTTAAAAGATATAAGGGAAGACCTGATAATCCTTATAGAACTCATTCAAGAATCCAACTTAAAGCCATTCCTACTTTAATTAAATGGTCTTTCGTTGGCATTCATGAAGACAAACGTTTGGTAGAAAATGATTGTACAAATGATTATTTATTGAATAAGTTCTTTTTGGAATAATTTAAATAATAAAATAATAAAAATACATATTCTATTTGACTATTGAAATAAAATGAATATTTAGCATAATTCTTATAATTTTTTCATTTTTTTTTTTTTTTTTAATTTAATTTATTTTAAATCCAATAAGATTCTTTATTTTGTTTGTTTTGCTAACGGTACCTCTTTGCCTAACTTTGGGATCGATACTTGTACTAATAGTTCTCGTTCTCGTTGCCAATTAAATTCAACTAAAAATATTCCTGTAATAGGTAGATGATCAGAAAATCCTATAACATTAATATGACTTTCATATCTTATATTTTCTATTATTTCTGATAATCTTGTTTTAAATATAATCCTATCAGTCCAACTAGGAATTCTCTGTTCTGGACCTGAATTATAGAGTTGTGAAATATTTTTGGTCACCACTGATGATGATGGTGACGATAATGATGGTGACGGTGGTGATGGTGTTGTAAATTGACGTGAGCTTCTTTAAAATTGGAAAAGTAAGGAAATGTGGATAGTTCATGCGTAAGTTGATCATATTGAAGTAGAGTCTATTAATTTTTTTTTTAATATAATAAAAATATATATACTTTAAATTTACAAAAGATAACAAAAATTATAACGATTGCAAAAAAAAAATATGAATATAAAAATTTATTACAGTAAGATCTTGTTCTTCAATTAATTTTACAACTTGTTCTCTCCGTAAATCAATACGATAATTCATGTCACCAAACCAAAATGTAAAGTCGAATCTATCAGTAACATTAGGAATTGCTATTAAATTAAATTAAATTAAATAATAAAGATTTTGATTAATATAACAAGAACAATAATATCATCATCATCATCATCATTATTATTATTATTATTATTAATTATTTTAACCTTTATCTTCACATCATTATTACGTTGTTGAACTTTTACTTGATGTGCTTAATTATAATTAAAAATAAGATAAAAATCATATGATTTAAAAATTATTCAGTATAAAATATTTAAAATATTTAAAATATTTCAGTAAAAAAATATTTTAATATAAAATATTAATTATTATCTTAATTACCAACTAAATGACTGTTGATAAAACAAAAGGATTTACTCCCAAATAATAATGAAATTCCAATTCCCCCTTTGTTACCAAATAAATTAGCAAATTCTGTAGTCACTTGATTATGTATAGGAACAAATTATTAATGAGTCAACACAAAGCCCTAATGAAAATACCAGAGTTACAATAGATAACTTAAAAGAGTTTGAGATCAAAACTCACTCTCTGATATGAGATGCAAATGAATTTTCTTTCATCGACATACTATTTGATCTTGTACCAATGTCATTAATAAAAATAATACAGTCTATAGCTAGTAACAAAGAAGATACAAATAAGATAATTAGAGGTCCAATGGAAAAATTCAAATAATATATAAGAACTTATATATAGGTGAAATGTTGTAATGAGACAAAAGGATACAAATATAAACAATAATAATAATAATAGTAACACTAATACAAATATAGATAAAGCATAGTTAAAAATTTATGTAATAACATAGTTAGCCAATTTTTTTATAAAGTTATCAAGGAAAGAATAAAATAAACAGAAGTATATAAAATAGATATGTTGAGAACAAGTTTACTTGTTAGGCAATAGGTTGTAGGCATGTCTCATATTAGTTAGTTTGAGTCTCATCTTTTTAAACAAACATTAGAATAAGTTGTGTATTTTGTATTATATAATTATATATAATGTAAAAGACTTTCTCTTTTTCTAATTAATAAATTTGAGGCAAGGTCTTGCTGAAACAAAAAAAAATTTTGTTAGTATAATTATTTAGTATATTTTATTTATTAGTTATAATTAATATCTATTTATTAATGTAATACAAATTATGTAAATTAATAATATATATCTGGTTCAGTTACTGGTCAATTTATTGGTAGCCAACTGATTGATACAATTACTAATCAAGATTTTGATCAACTTATTAATCAACTTATTGGTCAAATCAAATAATATAAAAAAGATAAGTTTTCTTACCATCCCAAGTTATATTTGAATAGTTTAAAAATAGTGAAATTTAGAAAGTAATCTCAACTGTAATTAATTCTGTAATTGAATTAATATTTTTATAATCTTAAAATAACTGGATTATTAATTTTCTTCATAATAAACTTATATTTTCTATATTTAAACTCTATTACTTTTCTACTAATTTATGTTTTTCAAATATAAATTTTGATCAATAAACTTTTGTTATTACTTTATAAATTATTGACAAATATATTTAGCTCTTTGCCATAATTTCTTAAAATTTAACCATTAATTAAAATTATTCTTTTATTAAAATTATTTTCTTTAAATTTGTAAACTAAAGTAACTGTTTATAAGTTACTAGTTATAAATTATCTTTTGAAAAATAAAATTAATCCAAAAGATTGACTAATAACAATTTGATATTTTCTAGCAAAAACAAATTAATACTTTTATAATTATTCCATCACTTATTTTAATAATCCCTAATATAGTATTTTATAATTTATTCCTTTTTAGTTAGTTACCTTTTAATGCAAAAGTTTTAATTAGTTAGTCATAATTTTAGATAATTATTCTCTTATTTTTTTAGTATTAGTAATTCATTCATATAATTTACGCTAATCAAATTAAAGAGCCTAACAAAATTATCAAAGAAATAGCTAAGCTTTATCAATAAAAAATAAAAGCCATAATTGATCAAACACCTAAAACTAAAGATCTTATATAAAAATTAGATGACCTTGAAATTACACAAAATCAAAGAACAATTAAACTTACTCTTAAACAACACTTTCTATTTATTAAATTAATCTTTCCATTAATAAAATAATCTGCAATTTTAAGTCACTAACTATTAACTGAATTTCTTATCACACATATTACTAAAAAGTTATGATAGATATCTTCAAAACACCTGTTAATTTTTCACAAACTGTTTATACACTACAACTACTCTCCACAGTAACATCATCTCAAAATTCTCTATTATTATCTCCTGAAGATAAAAATACTTAGTTTAATAATTTTCTAATTACTCTTGTAACTAGCTCACCTGTAAATCTCAATCTTTTTGTAAAAACAAGTAATAGGAAAATTACTATTCTTAAGTCATTAGTACAAATGTCACAAAATATTAAGTAGCAAAAGTAAAAATCAAGTACTCCTAGTCAAAATATAACTGAAAATTCTTCACTTACAATTATCTACCATTTTCATCCACTATAAAGTTATTGGAGAAAAAGATAGATTTTGAAACCATTACCACTAGCTTTTTCATCTCAAGTGCACTTGAACCATCTATTGAGTTAACCCTACTATATTCTTCTTCTTTTTATTTTCCATTTTAATTAATTAAGTACAACCTCAACATGAATAGATCCTAATAATTGAACAACTAGTTTAATACAACAGATCAAAGAAGAAGACTATTTTAGATCTTCTAAACTAAAAACCATTACATCAAACAGTACGAATTCTTTAAATAAATTATATTCATATTCTAGAAACTATTCGTATTCAAGAAAACAACAGATACTATCAACTAAGTCCAGTATTTCAGAATTTCAACTATAACTTCTAAATTCAAACAAAAGCAAAAGGAGAAACTTATTGACCACTCTACTACTATTAATTATTTTGATAATACTTTTGTTCCAGATAATAATAGTAATAATAATAACAGTAATGATAACAGTAACAATCACAAGTCAAAATTCAAATATCGAATATTTATCAGGTACCTATTGGCCCTCCAATATTTTCAAATATCGGATGATTATTGGAAAATCATCAGGTGCATAAAATATTTTTATATATATCGGGTGCCCGATATCTGCATTTTTTTTTAAGAGCTCAATAGTACTTTTGTAAATTTTATAATATATCCGATAGTTATGTGATAAATTTTGTTTTAATCTTAGGTACCCAATATTTTATTAATATCAGGTATATGATAATAAATAGTAATATTGGGAGCATGATATTTTTTAGATTTCTTTGAATATTCGATATTATAGTAATATCGTGAACCCAATATTTTTAAAGTATTTCAGGAACTAATATTTTTTTTCTTATCAGGTGCACGAGAAAATTTTTTATTTTAAATCTTATATAATCTATTAGATCCCTGACACTATATTTTAATTAAATTTAATTTATCTTTATGCAGTATACATTTAAAATTCAAGTTTTCTACTTGAAGTTGTCTTTATTATAATATAAAAAAAAGAATAAATTAAATATTAAATTTTCTATTTAATAGAATTATTGATATATAATTTTTCCTATTCCCAACCCAATAGTCTATCTTAATGGCTCTACATATATTCTATGTACTGCAATAATTAAATCTTGACCTTCCTTATAATATTCTTCTTTCCATAATTCTATATTCAATACTTCAGATATCATAAACTTATGCTTAAATCGTATATTAGAGGAAGATACATTTTTATACTACTTGACATATGCTAGAAGATGTGTTTTGAATCCCTTCGTTAGAAGTGTAAGTGTATGCTCAAAGTATACCTGCCACCCAAATTCAAAATCCAAATGCCAAAATCCCAAATTCCAAATCCCAAATTATGATTAGTATTTTTTGCCAAAATCCCAAATCCCAAATCCCAAATACTAGTAATTTGAGATTTTGGCATCCCAAATTCCAAATAATTTGGGATTTGGGCAACACGTATAGCTCAAAGTAATATTGTACCTCTCCAGAATAAATATCACTTGTTTTATCTCTAAACACATTCCACTTTACTAAAATCACTGTATTATTTTTATGTCAACTTGCAACTTTGGATCCAAATATTTTATTACATATTTTTAATCTTGCATATTAGTTCATAGTTACTTCCATACATGCTTTCACATCTTTTTTTTCTTTGTTATATAATGTTGTATATCATTCGCATAATATTTTATAGAGTTCCAATAGAATACTTACCTTTTTATACGAAGGTGCTAGCATTTGTCCTAATATATTTTCAGTACCATAAATCTTATTGGACGTATCAAGGAGATGAAATACTATAACTCTTCTTTATCAAATTCATTTGTTACAGCTAAGTTACCAGCAACTTTTTTCAGTACAAAAAATTGAAGAGACTTCTCCAAGAGACCAGATATCTATTGACAGGAAAGATGATAATCCATAAGCGAATTTTTGAGTACTATTTTCATAAGTTCGAGTTCGATCTGCTGATTACTATTGGGATAAGAACCTATGAAAGATTTATATTAAAATTTTATTTACTATAATTTATATACCCAATATCTATAGCTTATCTATATATCTATTTAATCACTTATATAGAAATAACTAAAAGCTATAAATGGAACCATAATCCCATATGCATTCAGGAATATGCATCGATAAATGGATATTACTTGTAATGAATTCAGGTCCATAGATTCTTTCTATATTTATGGACATATCCCTTAATCATTCTTGTGCTTCTTGCAAATCGTCTTCTGTAATAAATCTAGTAACTAATAAGTTACATGCCTGAACAAAATGTCCTAAAATCTTTTTATCATTATTATCTAGCATGTCTGTTGTTGCATATATCATAATGAAGGTCTTCCATTGATCAGCAGTGAGCTTTGAAAATCCTTTTTCAATAACGACCTTTGGTAAAATTTGATCAATATCGAATGGAAGTTGAATACTATCCATTCTCCTTTGTACTATACGAAATTGCTCAGAATTTAGCTTATTTTCTTTAACAAATATGGATTGAATTATCCATTTGACGACTCCAAGGAATAGACAATGCATAAGATCTACCACTGCAAATCTAATTGGATCCATATATGGGAGATGACGTAATTCAGACCATCGTACTCTATGCTTTTTGAAATAAGCATCTCTTATTCCTCTGGTGTCACATCTAAGCCATTCTTGAGCATATTCTCTATGCAACTAAGGATCTGCTTGTTCTGATAACCATTGTTTATAATCTTGCATATCTCCATAATGAGTCTTTTTAAATGTTTCACTATATCGGCTTCTTTTTGGGCACCTGTGGTATTTCATCACTGAAGATCCATGCCTAAATAATTTTCGTGTAACTGGAATATCAGAAGAACCTATTATTATTGCAACTCTTATATCGAGCTTATCCTTATTTTCATATGTTTCAGGAACTCTCCATCCCTCCCATAATTCCTTAAGGTCATCAACTATCGATGATAGATAATGATTAATTTGATTCTTATCAGCTTCTTTAGGTCCTGGAAGAAAGCCTAAATAAATTATATTTTCGGGCTTATTTCTTTTAGCCCTAGGGAGATTGCATATCGAAGCATAAATAACACCAGTGCTATGTTGTATATACTTAAAAGGTTGGAACCAGTCTAAATTTATTAATAATCCTAAATTCGAGGTGGCAGTTTCCGAACTAAAAAATTTGCTACCATCGAAAAGAAATGAATTCCAAACTCTCCCATCATATATATCAGCATAGATATTGCTGTCATAATTTCTTGTATCCAATTGATCAAGCATTTTTTCAAAACCTGATCTCCAGTACATGATGCTTAATTATTGTTTGATTGAAAGTTTAGGATATAACATTCAAAGAATAACTATCATATTTTTCATATTTCTTTTGAGGGATGAAAGTTCATTATTACATAAATTCTTATGGGTAGATATTGGATTGTTAGGATATTCTTCATAATGGCAATGCATGATTGTCAATTTATTATTTTTCTTATAATTACAAATAATCTTAGAATTATATAATTTATGACAATTTGTACAAACTGCCATCCTTAATTTTGGTTAAAAAATTCCTAACTTCTTTTTTGCTATAAATAAAGAAGTAGGAAATTCACAAAACTTAAAATCATCGATCATCATAAGCATATTGTTTAAAAACTTAATCAAGGCCTTCAGAGCTATATCAGGTATCCAGTACTATTGTTGAAACTTAAATAATCACAAAAGTATCTTTACATCTAATTTATCTTTTAATTCTGTTCCTTTATAACCTTCGTTGTCACTTTCTAGCTCAGATGCAGCAAATAAATTATTATCATCTTCAGGTACTTCATTATCTATATCCATATACTCTACTTGATCATCATCTTCTTCTTGGTCATTAATCAATTCATCATTATCACGTTGTTTTTCTAAGTCATCAATTAATTCATAATTTTCTTCATCTCCTATATCAAACAAAAGTTCATCATCATACATATCAGACGTCTCTTCTATATTAGGTTCATAAAATTGATCATTTCTTGATCGAGATGATGATGTAACTCCAAGACCTAATCCTGTAAGCATGTCGCTTACAGATATGTCCTTATTCAACTTTGAAACGTTAGTTGAATTCTCAACCGGTGATAACTATTGAGAACTTATTTTTCTTTTCTTGCTACTCTTATTTGATATATTTTCATTCACTTAATTAAAATATTATAAATGTT
>CAJVPK010000741.1:0-22605 GCA_910592015.1 Diversispora eburnea | reverse complement strand
GGAGTGTATTCTCCTTTACTCAATGTCTCAGGTGCCATGTATGGAATTACACCATAAATTTTTTCTGGATCATTTTCTCCAACTGGTTTGCGCAGTCCAGAATCAGTAATATAATTAGAAAATAAAGATTGATTAACTATATTGCCAGAATGAAAATCTTTATGTATTAAATCCATTTCATGGATATTTTTAAGTCCATTTACAATCTTTGATAAAATATCAAATTTTCTTCAAGTTAATTCTACAAACTTAATATTTAACATTCTTCGAAGACTACCACATTTTGCCTAATTCATAACCACAAAATATTCATTTTTTGTTGGATTTTTAGTAATTCCATGTATCGCAACTGCATTTTTACCTCGAAATTTAAATTGATTTTCAATCTAAAATATTTATTAGCATAAATAAAATAAAATTATTATATATTTAAAGCAATAGAATTTGAAAAATGTCAAATATTTACCTCTTGCAGAAAATCAATTTTATTTGTGGAATTATCAAGACTTTTTAAGCAAACATCATGTTCTCCAGACCTGTTCCAGTTTTTTATTTTATAATTCCAAGGTCAAATAAGTCCATCAAGCCATTTTGCTTTGTATACTGTGCCAAAACCCCCTTTAGCAAGGTACATTCTTAAATCTGTCATATGGAATCCACTCAATAATTTCTTGACGTTTATTTGTCTTCAGTTGTATTTGTTGAATAAATTTATCAATTTCTCTATCTTCAACTTGTCCATTTATTAAATTCATTTTGAAATTGTTTGGCATTACATGGAGGGCACCAAAATGGTCCAGTATAATTTCGATAACATTTGAGACACTTTCTAAAAAAGAATATTGATAATTAATTAAAAATTTTTTACATAATATTGAAACATAGATTTAATAATTATGAATCTAAATACTCACCCACTATAATATATTTTATATTGATCAGTTATAATTGATTAGAGAATTATTATATAATATTGAATTAAATTGAAACATTGATTTAATACTTATGAATCTAAATACTCACTCGCTGTGTTTATAATTGATTAAAGAATTATTATATGATATTAATTAAATTGAGACATTGATTGAAATAATTATGAATCTAAATACTCACCCATTATAATATAATTTAAATTATTAGTTTATAATTGATTAGGGAATGGTTATATGATATTGAATTAAATTGAAACATTTGATTTCAATAATTGTGAATCTAAATACTCACAGACTATTTATATTGATTAGTTTATAATTGATTAGGATTAGAAATTTTGAATTAGATTGAAACATTGATTTCAATAATTATGAATCTAAATACTCACAGATTATTATATTGATTAGTTTACAATTGATTAGAGAATTGTTATATGATATTGAATTAAATTGAAACAATGATTTCAATAATTATGAATCTAAATATTCACTAACTATTTATATTGATTAGTTTATAGTTGATTAGAGAATTGTTATATGATATTGAATTAAATTGAATTAAAATAATTTTAATAATTATGAATCCAAATACTCACAAGCTGTAATATTGATTAGTTTATAATTGATAATTTAATATTGTTAGTAATAAATTATGGTTTTAAAATAAAATTTAATATAACAATATGCCTACTCTTCCAATTCTTCCGATTCTTTTTCCATTTCTTTTCTTCTTTTTTTAAATTCTCTCATTTCTTCCATTTCTCTCATTTCTTTCGTTTCTCCGTCCATCTCTTCTCTTAAATTCTAAAAATATTACCAACAGCCACATTATTGGATTAAGACACAAAGAGCAGTGTTACATAAACAATTTCCTTTATTAAAAAATTTGCCAAATAATTTATTCATGCATCATTATAAGCCGAAAGCTCATTAGCCGCTTAGCCGATTTAGCCTACTTAGCGCTAACATATAGGATATATATGATAATCTTTTAGCCGATATCTTTTATATTTCAACTTTTGTGTGGTTGATTGTGTAACTCTAATATAATTATGATAAATCACACCTGTGGTGTTGAACACCTTATTCTTTACCGCGGGGTTAGGTAGTGTATTTATCACCGTGTGTCACACTCTTTGAATATCAATTTTTTATTAGATATTCTAAATTTATTACATGCAAAAGCATATTTTTCACATAATATTTGTCACCGAATAGTGAAATGTTTTCGGCCACCTGGACATCATGTGCCTGAAAATAAATCATGTGTTTTATTTTATGGTCGATAATTACACTACTGTGTGATTTAAAAATCTCGAAAAAATTTGTTTTTTTTTGACTTCGCTCACGATCTATGCAACGCAACAGGTAGCGATTTTTTACTAAGGTATTCCTATTATGAATCGAAAGCCCTTGTTTATGTCACAAGTAGATATGTGCTTTATTCCTATGGCATCGATATTCATCAAGATATTCACGCTTAAAGTCGGACGTCCGTGAAAAGTTTCAACAAAAATTTCCGAAAATTTACGTACCATTTTTACGGATGTCCGAATTTAAACACAAATAACTCGATAAATATCGATGCTACATGAATGAAAAACATATCTATTTGTATCCAGGAACCAGCGCTTTCGATCCATCTTAGGAATACGTTAGCAAAAAATTGATTCCTGTTGCATAAATGGCGAGCGAAGTCAAAATCATTTTTTTTTCATAAATGATGTAATATTGCGTAAATTTATGCCCCAAAAAATTCCTGATGATTTTTTTTATTTCAAAGTAGAGAAAGTGTCATCCTTTATAGATCTATGGCAGTGTTTCAAATTCAATGTGCGGAATGTGCGCTAGCACAATATTTGAAAACTCCTCACATAAAAAAAAGGCATCTGCTTATAGAATTCTAAAATGTGTGCATTCCGTACAGGATTTAAAGAACCTTAGCCCATAGGAGGTAGGTAAGTAGATAACTCTGACAGATAATGCCAATAGAAGGGTTTCTTTATTATCATTCGTACCAGACAGATTGCTCAAGTAACTTCCTTTTAGACCATTTTCTGCCATATGTATCTAATTACATCTTCAATTGTGTTTTACAGGATTGCAAAGATCCAGAAACTTGAAAATATGTGCTGATATTAGAATATCTAAAAGGTGGAAATCTTAGAAATTATTCAAATAATAATTTAATAATAATAGTGGTATAATAGATCGAATTATTTAAGAGATTTAGCTTATAAATTTAAAGAAATTCATGAGTTAAATATAGTGCATCAGTATTTTCACCTTGGAATATTTTATAAATGATTTTAATAGATATGATTTTGTATTTCGGACTATGTAAATTAATTGAGAAAAATGGAGATATCACCGAAAGTGAAATATTTTTGAAGCATTAAGAGGGAATGAATATATACAAAAACTGCTGATATCTATTCATTTGCAATAATAGCTATGAAATAGTTACTGGTTTTCAACCATTTCCTGATGTGCCCACATGATGGAGAATTAACTTTGAAAATATTTATTGGATCACGACCAAAACTCCATTTTACACTCTTAATTAATTACACAAGCGAATTTGCGATATTTGGGCGTTCAACTTACTTTTGGAGAATTATCAGAAATGTTAGATTAAATGCTATTATTATGAAAATAATAGAATTAAAATTCAAATTGATAAATAATGAGATCAAATTTTAGAAAATCCGGTATTAACAATAATCCTTCAATGAATGAAGAATATCAGCAAGAAAGATTCAGAATTACATAGTCGATTTGTACACTTGTAATATTTATTTTTAAATAATATTTTACTTGTTAACTAAAGTATTTCTTTACTGGTTGATTACCTAATCAGCATATCAAACTATTGTTTATTTTCCTATTTAATTATTTGATTTTAACATTAGAGAAGATTGTGATGCAGAACAAAATGTTGAAAAATCGAAGATCTAGATATTCTGAATGATATACAAAATACAGAAGCTCGTCAAGATCTTGTCTTGAACTTGAAAATGTTTTTAATTTTCTTTAATGATTATATCAGTAATGAACAAAATGAACATAAAGGTAAGGTTTGTATATTTTCTGTTAAGTTTTATTTTTATTATCCAGTAAATAATTATCTAATTTCTCATAAATTCGGTAATAGACAAAAAAAAAATTATCAGAACAGATAACACTATGATGAGAAGGTCAACGATTGAAAAGTTAAAATTAATAAAATACTATTCCATAAACTTTATTGGATTTTTTTTGATATATAAATATTGAATTTAGGAATAATAATATAGCATTATATTTTTAACACGCTGTTAATATGAATAACAAATGATTCATTTATGTGAACATCAATGTGTATAAATAATTCTTAATGTGCAATGATAAATAATTTATAATATCCATTTGATATTTAATTGCAACTGGATTGTTTGATGCAGAATAGCGTGTTGATCGATTGTTGCCATAAAATGTGGACACAAGGACTATGTACGTGAGATCCCAAAACCATATTATCGAATCCAAAGCTTCTAATTTAAGAACTTATTTCACTTAGTTTATTATTCAATTTTTGGACAAATTTTCAGAATTAAAAAAAAATTTCGTTATAATATTATTAAAAAAAAAAAATCCAAAAATTTGAGATTATATATAATTGAGTGATGGTCTCACGATAGGTATATCAGAACTTTTCATAAATAATTTAATAAATTTATTATATAATATACACTAATACATAAGTATAATGATTTATGAAATAATAAATTAAACCAAATAAAAAAAAATTTGGATAGATTTTTTGACAACTTTAAATACTTCATAATCCATTATAGAGAAATATTCATTAGTTGTTCTGATATATTTTTCATACTACAATAAGAAATAGACTTATAACACAGATTTTGCTTATTTTGAGTAAAATCAAATACGTCCGATGTCAACATAAATTTGTCAGATCTAAATATTGGTCCAAATTTATCTTTGTAATGAGGATAAAATAAAGCATTATTTTGATATTTAACTCTACTTGGAATTAATTTTGGATATTATTACCTTCAAATTAAAATATAAAACTCTTATTTGTTCTCTTCGACCTTTTTTTGTTTATCCCAAGTTAAGGGATTAATTTACCAATAATTTCGTTCGTTCCTTCAACTTTAGTGACCACAATTGTGTCAGCATGTCCATCGCAAAATATCTCGTCTTTACTTGCTCGAAGAATCAATTGAAATTCATTCCATAATTTCTCCGTAATTTCTAACTTTTTCCGAAATTTTTACGCAAAAAAAATACTTCTTTTTGACTTCGATCGTGATTTGTATGACAGAGAAGGGTTTTTAAGTAAGGTATTCTTATGACCGAACAAAAGCCCTGATTCTGAGCTACAAGATCATATTTTTTTTATCCTTTAGAACGATATCCGCCGACATATTACGTTGAAAATTCAAAACGGTCCGTATAAATTCCGTAGGTTTCGTAATATTACGGATATTTACGCCTGATCATCAATTCTAATATCCACCTTTTCTGTATCAATAATTCCGCTATAGATATATCTATGTAAAGTTATTAAAATAATTTAACTTTATAATGTATATCGTACAAAATATTAGATTAAGGCTTACTTGAGAAGAATTTCAAATATTTGGATATAATATTTGGTTTAATAATAATTTTATTATTAAAATCATTTGGAACAATATTTGTTAATTCTTTTATTAATGTAAATGAGTGATAGAACGGCTGAGTGCGCAGTGAAGGTTTTTTATTTTATTCTTGGCCAACTTAACAGTATATTCTTCTTTATCATTAAGAAGTTCTGAAATGTCTTGAGATAACTTTCTAAAAGCTTAAACGTAATTTTTAGAATAATTTTTTTTTTGAATTTAAATTCTTATACAATTATAAAATAAGTACGAACTTTAATATAAAGAATGAAATGATTCATGATTTTGGATTATGCATGTAAATATTCAGGTTAATTATAAATTATTATTCACTCCTTGCAATATAGTTTAATAAATAATTTAGTTAGTTTAACATATGTACTTTAATTTTGAGATTATTATATACAGTATAACCTGTGTCAATTAGTAACAAAGAATTTGTAAAAGATAAATAGACCTCACCGCTGTAACTTTAAAGTTATTAAGAATGTTCATTTGTAATTATCAGCGGATACAAACATTTATTGTTTTAGATCTAAAAATTTTCCATTTGGATATGAACTAAATAATTTTAATCATAACTGATAAGAAAAGTAAAGCATAAGAAATAGTAATTTAAATAATAGAAAGAAAAAGAGACATTTTTTTTTAAAAAAAATATTTTTATCACCCTAAAACTTTACGTAATAATAATAATTGAATGAATGCAATGCAAAAAGAGATCCCAAAGGAAATTTTTGCAATCTATCAAAATCTTTTTTTTATTATTTAGTTTCAACCAGAAAGTTTTTGAGAGACGCATATTATTAATTTCATCGTGCAAAATAATATCTGAAAAGAAATATATTTTTTAAATTTTATTTTGACTCCATTTAAATATTCTTAAAATGGGTTGTAATTGTCTTATGTTTATGTTTAAAGTTTATTATTTATGAGTTTTTGTAGAGTCACGTTTACTAGAAAATGCATATCCAATCAATTATTAAATTACTTATCAAATAAGAATTTACATTTTGACTATTTTCTCAAGATAAAAATTTAGATATTGAAAAAAAAGTTGCACCAAAATTTTGCAGTTATTTCACGAATCGCTTGAAAATAAATTTTATTTAACGCAGAAATATATTTGTTAATTCAAGTTTTTCAAAATTTTTGTCAGTTTTAGGTTTTGGGTAATTGAAATGTATAATGATAAAAATTACTTTAAGTGTTTTATAATTAAATGGAGTAATTGTTTTGATTTAAATAACTTATAGCATTTTCAATCTGAATTTTAATTTCGTTAAGATTTTTATAATTAACTTCATGACATTCGAAATTATTCAGATTTCTCTCTAACATATTCTATTTAATATTACGTTTTCAGTTACTATATATACATATTTATCTTTAATTATTTTTCCAAAGTCGTATCCTGCTTTTTTGACATACATGTTTATTGATTTTGATTTAATGTAGTAGTTAAATTTTAGTCAAAAATTTATAATAATAATAATAATTTATTTCTGATTATTAAATAAATAAAATTGGCTGTATTTTGCATTAAAATAAATAATTGTAATAATTTTAATTTATTGAAAAGTTGAATTACTATCTTATAATCTCTTATTAAATTAAATAATTCTCGAAACAAATGTAATGATTAATCATGAAACGAGAAAGATTACTTTTGATAGAATTTTCTGACAACTTTAAATACTTCATAATCTATGATAGAAAATCTTTCTTCAGTTTTTCTAATAGATTTTTCATATTTATTATAAAATATTATTACTTGAATATTGAAATAACTTACAAATTCATCAAAGATGAACATTTTTTTTAATTTCATGTACTCACGAATTTTTTTATACTTTTAGAAATTTGTCATGTAATTTTAACACAGTGTTCAAAGTAAACTGCTTTAAGCAAAGTAAAGTTATTTAACAGGTATTAAAGACTTAATTATTAATTTTCGTTCACCTAACCTACAAATGCATTAAAAGATGGATATTTTTCTCTATAGTAATAATATGTAGTTTTTAATACTTTCATCAAAGCCATCTTTAAGTACTAACCAAAATCAAATCTTGTTAAAATACAAGGAAAGGAATTTAATTTTTTCAATAGATATATTTATGAAATTTTTTATTATTTTCAATATTTTATGAAATCAAATTATTTTTGAAAGTTATGATTTTATGAATATAATTAGGAACATAGTATAATGATATTCATCTATATCAAAAATCTATATTGTGATATACTGAAATTTTTAATTTTTATTCTTAGTATAATTTTTATTATCTAGTCATCTAAGATTTATTAAATAAATATTCTAAAGTTCTTTATAAATAAATTTAGTTCGTCGATATTTTCGGTCATACCAATCTACGATTTTACGTAACTGCCAATCATAAACTCGCTGTATAATTATATTCCATAACTTATTGTTTTCTATTCCTCCAACTGTACCATGATTGATATAAATATCATCATATAAAATATAATTTTTAATTTTTAGAATTTCTTGATTGTATTTCCTATGCCTATATTATGAATTATAATAAATATAAACAAATTTATAAAAGGAGAATTTCGTGCGTGTGAATGAAGTTTTGAATATATAAATGGGCCAATAAATAAATAAACTACTGTATATAAAAATAAATAATAAATATAACTGAAAATTCAAAAGTAAAAATTCTATAAATTTAATTAAAAGTTACTTTTCCTCTGAAAAGATAGAATATATGTATGCATACCCGATAAAATTAGTCATTTTTTAATGATTAAGTATTGCGTCTTCATATCCCCCTCTTTTCATAATCAAAAACCAGACAAGTGACAAATCTTATATAATCATTTGTACAATTTATTATCTGTATAAAAAAGACCACTTGTCATACGAACAATTAAAAATCCAATTGAAAATCTAAACTAATGCATCATATGCACATAAAATTATGTGTAACGAGATCATCTAAAGGAAAATTCTATTTTCTTTTTTCATTCATAATAAGTAGATAATGAATTGCCAATTATATATTTTCATTTAAGTATAGTTTTGACAAAGGTTTGAAACTACGAAGTATAAATGCTAACTAGATTATTCTCAAGTTCCATCGAAAATCGTGAAGAAAGAAAATTCAAAAAGTATTTGAAATCTGCTGAGAAAGGAAATTCTAAAGCACAGGAGGAACTTGGTTTTTGTTATGAAAAAGGAATCGGAACTCTCAAAGATGAAGAAAAAGCATTTCAATGGTACATGAAATCAGCTGCAGGGGGAGATAGTTATGGACAGAATGATCTTGGTTCTTGTTATAGATTTGGTATTGGGACTAAGAAAGATGAAAAGAAAGCATTTCAGTCGTACCTGGAATCAGCAGAAGGGGGAAACCATTTGGGACAGAGTAACCTTGGTTATTGTTACGAAAATGGAATAGGAACCGCAAAAGACGCGGAGGAAGCATTTCGATGGTATATGAAATCAGCTGAAGGGGAAAATAGTGAAGGACAGTACAATCTTGGTTATTGTTATCAACATGGAATTGGAACTACAAAAGATGAAAAGAAAGCATTTCGATGGTACAAGAAATCAGCCGAAGAGAGAGATAGTGTTGGACAGTACCACCTTGGTAATTGTTATGAAAATGGAATTGGAACTGCAAAAGATGAAAAGAAAGCATTTCATTGGTACATGAAATCAGCTGAAGGAAGATGTCATAAAGGACAGTATAGCCTTGGCAAATGTTATTTCTATGGAATAGGGACTACAAAAGATGAAGTGAAGGCATTTCAGTGGTACTTGAAATCAGCAGAAGGGGGAAACCATTCAGGACAATTTAATCTTGGTTATTGTTATCAACATGGAATTGGAACCGTAAAAGATGAAGAGAATGCATTACATTGGTATTCAATATCAGCTGAAGGAGGAAACAGTGATGCACAGACTTTACTTAATGAAATTAAGAAAACAAACGAAGAGAAAATTTTTGATTGGTGCTTGAAATCAGCTGAAGGGGGAAATAGTGATAGACAGAACAAACTTGGTTATTGCTATTTCCTTGGTATTGGAACTACAAAAGATGATGAGAAAGCATTTCAATGGTATGTAAAGTCAGCTGAAGGGGGAAATAGTGGTGGACAATTTAGTCTTGCGAATTGTTATTTCTATGGAATCGGTACTACCAAAGATGAAAAGAAAGCATTACGTTGGTACGTAAAATCATATAGAGAAGGAAATAAAATATAACTAAAAATATCTTCATTCGAATGATCTTCTCCTATTGAATATTCTTAAAAATTTCAAATATTCACCGGTGGCGCTGAAGGACTTTGGCGAGATAGCAATTGGTTATTGAGGCAACACGGTATAGGTAACACTGTAACCTATTTGCAAAGTAGGAATCCTCAGCTAGTTGAGATAGAATATTGGCCTAGGGTTCATTGGAAAGACTTTGCCAACAGCTCATTGGAATTTGCCAGGTATTTTCTACCACTGCGAAAAGACAAGCCTGGACTCAGAAATTTAGTAGACGAAGAAAGAATGTGGGAAGCACAAATAATTCGTATTCCAGGATATCGAGAGAAAAAGAGAGAAAAATAATTAGCATCACAATATTAAGCTGAATAATGTCTTATATTTACCAAATTATAACTGCTTAATAAGCATTAAATTTTATATGTATGAACTAAATATTTATATTTATGTAATTTCTAAGTATGTTAAATAAATCTATAATTTTATCTCTGAATGCATCTTGATGAAATGCTTTTGAATCAATTGACAAATAATTTGGTTATACTTTGTGATGAGCGTCTCTTCCTTGCACAAAAGCAATGACAATTAGTTTTAATACAAAAAAAGAAACCATGTGAAAATTTTTTATTTTGAAATGCCTTCGAGTAGAAAACCACAAAAAAAAATTAGTGAATAATGTATTGTTTTTTCTGTCAATACAAGCTTAAATGCTATAACTTTCGTCTCTGATAATATTATTTCCCTTTATTTTATCTTGATCCTGATTGTATAATAAATCAAATTCGATCAAGTGCATACATATTCTTTGTGTTGATAAAAAAAAATTTACGTGCATCGCTTCGCTTTTATAATGCATATGTTTCACTATTTTCCAAATTAATTCTTCGAAATACTTGAATGAGTTCAGTATATCAAAGTTATGAAAATTTGGCTTTTGCGCTTTCATAATAATAATTTTTTTTTCACCAATAAGAATCTTATTTACAAAATGTCTATCTCATCAAATGACAAATTAAGAGACAAATCTTTAATGCAAACAACTATTGCTATAATAATTCACGAGCTATATAGTATATGTTGTATATTAGAATTACGAACAGAAGCAATATGTTGCGAGTGCATTATTGACCCGTTGAAAGAGACATAGTTGAAGATATTGACATCAATTGCAAACTTGATCTTGAGGAGTTAAAGGATACCAACAAAATAATTTCATTAATTTCTTAATTTATAATTTATGGACTAAAAAAAAAATAAATTAGTTGAAACATTTGCTAGTGTAATGTGTCTGAGTAAGCATAGAGTTGTCACCAGCGAGGATCTACTACATTACGCTTCTATATTGAGAGTAGACTTTATATCGAGGGTACCCAATTATGCGTCAGCGAAATACTGAAAAAATATTTACACATGTATTTATATCGTTAATGAATCTAAAGTTTGTTAACCTAAGCTTTTAAATGTAGACACATTATTGTTGGAAAGAAATTAGATCGTTAAAGAATGTAAACTTGTTTCGTAATAAGCTCAAAGAACAAATGGAATAGAAGGTTGATGCAGAATCTAATTTAAGTAGTATGAAAGTGTAATTTTTGCTCATCACAACATCACAGCTAAAGAATTGAGATAATTATCTTTTTCAGGATGGGGACGCCAGCGAGGTGAAGATTGACAATTTATCTCACAATTTCCTTTATCTATTTGTGCTATCAATCTCTATTCTGACCAATTTCAAATATCAGGGAATGAATAAGATGTTCCCGTAAGTATAATGTGTTACTTTGATATACTTAATTTTTTTGTTCCCAAATCTTGTACTTAATGTTATCGATTGCAGGGAGAAAAAGCAGATTAAATAAGAACAACACAAAAAAAAACGGATATGCTGATGTACAACAATAGTATACTGTATATTTATGCTATCACGAGATGAGAGTGTGCTACATTTTCGGTGGGTTGAGCAAGTTCACGAAAGAGAATTAGGAGCCAGAAACATTACAGACTGCCTTTTGCAAATTATAAAATTGACCATCTCCTCCTAACCTTCAAAGGTTCTAGAATTCACTTGTGAAGTGATGGCTTGTTTTCTCGACACGTTGATATATCGTTTACTAGTTGACTGCGAGGTTGAAGTGTCCAGGGGCGAACGCATAATGTAAATCTCAACAGTAACTGGTGCGAGGGGTGATAGCCCAGATCTTATATTCGGGCATCATTCCGACAAAAATGGAATGAAATTATATACTTTGAGAGCGGTAAATGGGATACTAATGATAATAAAACACTAGCAGATCATAAAAAATTGGTTTGATCGTGTGTATATGGATACAAGGAAATTTCAAAAAAGTGTAGTAGTTCGCCAAAAACATATTGTAATTGGAGTTAATATTGCAGAAGATTTTTTAAAGTTCATGGACTATTTACGGGAAAAAGGGTAAAATATTACCATCCAATCGCCGAGACAAGAATTCCTTTAAGTAAATTGAGGGTTTCGTACATCCTTTAATGCTCATAAGAGTAAGTGTTTTTTATCGTATTATCTAAAGTGGTATACTACTGATCAATGAACTGTATATTTTAGAATGGCATTTACATTGTGTAATTAATAATGTTATGATGTGATACCTCCTCCACGGAGGCAAGGTTACATAGAAAAATAGCTCACTTTTTTAGAATGTATTTTTATTCTTTATTTTATTTTTATTTTTTTGCCGTATCAATAAAGCAGAATTAGGAACCCTGAATGTCAAATTTCGCATATAAATATATTCACGTTTTCTTGGAAAAAGTGCATCCTTAAACAAATAATAAAAACGTGGATGTCAGCATCGAAATTTTGAATTTCTAAAGTGTTTCTCATCTCTTGATTGTTACATGGTGAAAGGGCTCGTCATCATATGATTGATATAATTATTAAAGTTTACGTCGATTAGTTTCATTTTAAAGTAAAAATATAAATTATTAAAATATTAATATCTATTAGCATCAGCTATTACATAAAAATATGATTATTTAATTAAATAATTATTCGTTACAATACTTTAGTAGCCCAAGAATGTTAAATCCTGTATTAAAAATATATTCATCAGAAATTGATGATGTAGCACTTAAAGACCAATGATAACTATGGTAGCCAAGAGTCTCCCAATAAATATAAAATGTATATTTACAAATAGATTTAAAGGGTAATTATTTTTTTACTTAGGTTTTTATTTAAAACGTTACAAGAACAGAAAAATGATTCTTTATTTTTTTCAATTCAGATTAATTATACTAAAATAAAATAAAATTAGAAATACGGCATTTAAATAATTAACTATTAATTTATAATCATTACTTTACTATAAATAGACTTCCAATTTTCACAAATTCGTTCTTCATTCTTGTTTTTCCTCATTTCTTTTTATTTGTAATAAACTATGAAAAAAACTTCCTTTTCTTTTAAAGATAGTCTTTCTGGTCAAGATGAAGATTCAACTCGGAAAAAAAAGAGAACAAGCAAACAAAAGCTATTTGTTCGTTATAAAAGGTAAAGAAAATCTTTCAATACGATGAAGATGCAAAAGAATAAATATGTATATTAGAATGTCATTAATTATATATATTTAAAGGATTATGATAATGCAAACATAAAAAATGAAAAATTTCACAACCTCTACCTGGAAAAAATTTAATATGCAAATTGGCATTTAAAATTAAATTTACAGTTAAGTACTTATATCTTTTTGTTTTAGTTGAAAAATAATAAAATAAAAAAAAAAATAAAAAAAAAAATAAAAAAAAAAATAAAAAAAAATAAAAAAAAAAATAAAAAAAAATAAAAAAAAAAATAAAAAAAAATTAAGATAGTACCGGTCCAATACCAATAAAATGTATTTCTTTTTTTAGTTTATTTAATTTTTCTCATTTTTTATTTTATTTAATTTATACCCACTTATTACTTTATTTTTTACAGGCACAGGCCAGATATCCACATTAATTATAACTTTACTTGTCTTATTACAAATAGCACGAAAATCCTTAAATACAGGTAAACGAGATTATTTTTAAAGTTAGATACTAGAATATTTATATACGTAATATGAAATTTAATTTTGTTATTAATAAATATTTGTTGTGGCGCATTTTGTGTATTTTTTGTATAAATATCATCACAGGTGAGAGCAAAATACGTGATGTATATATAAATTATGTGATCATTATTCTTTTTTTCTTAAATTTCTATTTTTCTTCTCGATACGATATAAAAAAATGGCAAATAAAATTACCACAGAAATATTGGTTATAATTTTAAATAAGGTTCAATCATTACAAGATTTTTATTCATCTTTATTAGTTAATCAATTCTGGTGTAAAGTCACTATACTTATATTTTGGGAATTAACTTTGGGTCGAGAATGTAGTACAAAGGATAAGAAGTTGAGAAAAAACGTATTATGTATTCGAACTTATATATCGTGTATGGGTACTTGGGCTAGAGCTTTACTTATACAAAATGGATTTGATTTATCATAATCACCACCTCAAGCTACTTTTGATTATCCATCATTTACTCATAAATTAATAATTAATAATTTATTTTATTTTACTTCCAAATATTTTTCACAAATAATCGATAACATTCACTGTAGCCACCAAATCGAAAATATTATTTCGTGAGATATGTAGATTAATAATAGATCGTTGTACATTTTTGGATTGTTTTGAATTGACGGAAGTTTCCAAAAAATTTACCAAAATGTTTCATTATTATAGTAGTTCAATTGGCTCAATTCTCAAATTCCTTGGTGCCGCAAGAGTATTTCAGAAATTAGAAAGTCTTACTTTGATAATAAGAATCGGTTATGAAAAGATTTGTCCATTATACGAATCACTAACATTGAGTTGCAATGATATTTTAAAAAGGATTTAAATTTCGATTTCTGTTCACCTTCTCAAGTGGAATTATTCACAAAGCTTCTTAGTGCTCAGAAACGGTTAGAAAATTTAACAGTTGTTGATAATTTCATTTGGCAGGTCGATCATTTTTTGAAGCCATTAGTCAAAAAGAAACATTAAAGATTCTTTGTTTAAAATATGTATATTTATCAGATTTTCAAGAATTTATTAAAAAAATTCTCAAAAGAGCCAATACTAATTTAAGAAATGTTTGTCTAGATTTATATCCCACAATTCCATTTGAAACATTTTTAGTGATTTTAAATAATCGTACAAAGATTACTGAATTATCTTTAAATAAGTTAACTTAAATTGTATATCACTATTGTTAAATAACAAAAAATATAATTTAAGGATGTATGATAATCCACATTCCCTTCCACAATTCGAATTCTTGATTTTGTTGATGCTACAACTAAATGATCGAAGCTCAGAAAACTGCAATTGAAAGACAAAATAACAGTAATCAACTTACCAAGGAGAAACATCGCATTTTTTTTTTTGAAAGCATTAATAAAATTGTTAAAATTAACGATATAAAGTCATCTAAAACTACAATATCATAATTACATGATATCACGATATTTTATACTTAATATATGTACATGTATATTAATAATACATAAATATGAACAGTAAACATACTCTAAACGACCTAAAAGTCCTAAAAATATATTTGGATATTTTCTTACTGTTGAGATTTGAGATGTAGTCATCAAAAATTTTCTTCAGAATTTCTATTATCTCACTTTTATTAATTCAAAATCGTTTTTATCTATTGCTAAGTATTCCTTTCCAATGTTGAAGTATCTCTATCTGATAGTAAACTCCCTAGATCTAATATCAAATTTTCTAATGCCATAGTAACTTCATTCTCGTCTAATGTTAAATGATCATAATAAATGTCATAACCTACATTCGCATCCCCATCTGATGGGAAAACATCATTAAAAAATTCATCATTATAATCACTATTCCCATCTAAAGTATTATTAATATTATCATCAATATCATCCTCTTCACTAATATTATTATTATCTTCATCCCTCCCATCTAATGCTAATATTATCAACGTTATCATCCCATCTAATGCTAAAGTATTATCAATATTAGAATTATCTTTTCCAATATCTAATGCTAAATCATTATTTTTAAGATTACCATCATCACAATTTCCTATATAATTATTATTTTTTCCATCTAATGCTAAAGTATTTTTTTATCAGTATTTAATAATAAATTTTTATCATTCAAGTAATTATTTTTATTCAATTATTATTCTCATTATGTAAGTTATTATGTAAGTTATTGGAATTAGAAGACAATTTATTTTATAAGCCAAGTTAGTTGAGTCATGATTTAAGTCATTTTCTATCTTAAACTAAAAATTAAAAAATTACCCATCGGCATCGACATAACCAATTCTCAAGAAATCGACCCACTTAGTCAGCTAATGACCTTGGTTATGTTCCCCCAAAAACTTAAAAATTTCCTTTTTCCCCAAAAGGAAAAGAAAACTGTGAAGAAATTTTAGATTTATGTTAATTAGAGGTGTTTTAATACTTGGATATGGATTTTCTAGGAATTGCAAGAATATATTAAAAGTATTGTCTTAACTTAAGTATCACGAATTAATGAATTAATAATAAATTATTATTATAATAAAAGTAGCATGGTAAATATTACAGTGATGGGTGCCGTATTTGATATAATAACAGAAGTTTTTAATAAATTTAATTTATTTATGAGTAATCTTTGTTTATTATACAAAATAATTTATAATGTACACGTATAATGATCTATAAAATAATAAAATTAAACCAAATAAAGAATAAAATTTAGATAGATTTTTTCACAACTTTAAATACTTCGTAATCCAATATAGAAAAATAATCATTAGTTGTTCTAATATGTTTCTCATAACAATTATAAGAACTATTATTGCACAAACTTAGCTTATCTTGAGTAAAATCGGATACATTTGATTTCATCACGAATTCATCTTCTCCAAATCTTAAACCACGAGTATTTTTATTAAAAGGATACCATAAAGCATAATTTTCATTTTTAACTCTACTAAGAATTGAATTTTGGATATTACCATCTTCAAATGAAAATATAAAACTCTTATTTGTTTTTATTGACCCTTTATTTGTTTTATCCCAAGGTAAAGGATTAAACCCGCCAATAATTTCGTCCGTTCCTTTAACTTTAGTGACCACAATTGTATTAGAATGCCCATCACAAATATCCCAAAAAGTTATTGGAGAAAATCCGTCTTTACTTCCTCGAAGAATTAATTGAAATTCATAAGGATTATTTGTTGAAGAATAGCTTGTTGGTTGATCATCAATCCATGATGAGATCATTGATACATGTTCTTCACTTATTATAGTTGAAAATAAGTCAATTACTCTTGAGGGTAATTCTTGAGGTAAAAACAATTTTGGTTGATTTGTAAGTGCAAAATGTTGTTTCAAATCATCCCATAACTGTTTATCAAAAATTTTCATATATGGTTTAATTTTGTCCATAAAATCTGAATTTGAAATATGAAAGTAACGAACAAGTGGTAAGCATTGTTGTAGAGTTGTTTTCAAAGTATTAAAGTTTTCGTCAGACCATTCTTCTAATTTTTCAGGTAAAGTAGGATTCTGTACAGTTCCCCATTTAATTATATAATCCCAAATTTCTGAATCTTTCATCTGTAAGTCATCGTGTTTTAAAATTGACAATAAAGCAGATTCATGAAGAGAAGTGAATTCTTTGGATTCAAAAATAATACTTGGATGATTTGAAATAATATCATTACAAAATTTTTCTAAATTTTTAAATTCTTTATGTTTAAAAATCGAATGATAGACTAAAGTGAAATGAGTTCTTAACCAAGAAGCTTCGGATTCAATAAGATGATTTTCTAATTTCTCGGATAATTCTTCAAACTCCAACTTGTTAGCAAGAATCATTAAATCGTACATAGTTCCGGTATCCATATTTTCTCTATCAATAATTCCGCCATAGATATATCTATATAAAATTATTAAAATTATTTAATTTAATATTTCTCAATATATATCGCATAAAATTGCTCGATTAATTTATAATAATTAAATTGTATAAAGTCTTACTTGAGAATAATTTCGAATATATGGGCAGAAATATTTGGTTTACAAATAATTTTATTATTATCATTACCGAGCTTAGTATTTGTTAATTCTTTATTAAAGTAAGATGACCGATAACGTAGGATAGCTGAGTGCGCAGTGAAGTTTTTTTTATTTTGTTCCTGACCGACTTCAATAATAACATTACATTCTTCTTTATCATTAAGAAGTTCGAAGATGTCTTGAGATAACTTCTCTAAAAATTTAAATGTCATTTTTCTTTTTACAAATTATTGAAAGTTAGAAAAGATTAACGAATTTATCTCCAAAAAAAATCAATAATTTTTTAATGTGTTTGTAGGACAAAAATTGATTTCTAAAAATGTAACAAGAAATCAGCAAATAAAATATGACCACATCATCGCATATAAAAAGAGATTTTCGTCGTCTAAACGTAAATTTCATTAGTTTTTTTTTAAAAATTTTTTTTTTATACCTTCAATATTAATAATGACATAGTAGATAATTCATTCAAGATTTTACAAAAAAAAACTTAAACAATTAACTAAATTTATGTATGATTTAAATGATAGTAGAATTGATTGAAATTTTTATATAGCAGATAACACTAAAACAAAATAAATAAGATAATATTCGATCTTAATAAATAAACAATAAACCTCTAATTATTGTCATCTAATTAAAATATAGCACTCAAGTTTAACATTCGCAGAATCCTATCAAAACAATAAATGAGTACAAAATTATAACAATTTCATGTAACCTTATATAGCTTGAATCCAAATAATTACTAACAAAATATATTAATAAATCAAATATCATATCAAATTGCATACAGGCAAGGATCGTACTGGTAAAGCGCAGAATCACATTATGCGCAGCTACTAATTAATTATTATAAATCATTGTTAATTAATCAATCCAGTTAACCTGATTTTCCTTGTGAACAAAATCTTTAACAGAATCTTTTAATTCTGATTTTTTTTGTAACAAATACTTGATATATGTTCTATGTTCAGAAATTGTACTGTTTATCCGTGCTAAAATAATAATAATTAATACATTAGATAATATTGTTTTAAATACATACACTCTTCAAAGTTTTTTATTTTCCAAACAATGAGGAATTTTGACATAACTATAAAATTCACTATTAGTGTAGATAAAGGTAAAAGTAATTCTTTTTGTTGTTTGAAATATTAGATAATACATTCCACTAGGTTTATAACAAAATCTATTTATTATGAGATTTATTTTACTATTTATTCTTATGAAAATTTCTAATGAATTTTATTTATTTAATAGTTAAATCTGAGTCTATTTGTTATGACTGTTAATCAAGTAAAACTGATTCATTATTTATAAGTGATCCATTTTTTTTTCTGTTAAATTAAAAAAAGTTAATCATTGTAGTCATATTTTTCGTTTATTTTTCAGCTAGCAAAAATGTCATTTGATCTAATAAACTTATGGCAATTAATAAAAAATTTAAAAAATCAATCTATAATACCAGTTAGTCTCACATATAAGATTTACAATTAAGCTAATGGATTAAAATATGTAATTAAAATACAGCAATTAATTGTTTTCTTGACAAAATCACAAGAATGATGACTATTTTTTTTTGAAATTAGAATATCTTTAATAAATTATTCAATAAATTGTGCAAGAAATGGTATAACAGATATCAGGAAATTTTATTTGACAAAAATTTGCACAAATTTTATCACCTACGCAAGTTTTTGTGTGGCTTTTACCATTTTTTTCGACTTCACTTTTGCAGAGAGATTTTCTACTAAGCTGTTTCTAAGATAGAGAGAACGGACTTGTTCTTAGCTACAAAATGAAATATGTTTCATCCCTGTAGCATCGATATTCGCGGAGATCATCCGTTTAATATGGTAAAACATTTGATCAAAAATTTGCACACGATTTTTTCCAAATTTTTTTATTTAGACAATCTCTGCGAATATCGATGCTATCAAACACATGTCATTTTGTTGCAAAGAACAAGGCCATTCTTTCTATCTTAGAAACAGCTTCGTAGAAAATCGCTTTGCACCTCACAACTCGTGAGCGATGTTGAAAAAATGGAATGCCATACTAGTAAAAAAATCCTATTAAGCCAGTAAACCAATAATAAGATGGATGGGCAATCATTTCTAATAGAATTTAATCTGGATTCTTTTTGCGCTCTCTAATATATTTTTGGTTGAAACGTTCGGAACTGGTTTTGCGATATCAATGAAAAATTCAATCAGATCGTTAATAAATCATTAACTTCAGTCGTAAAATCGACAAAACGAGAATTAGGTTTAATTTCCTTAATAAAGAAGAATTTATATTTAATAAATGTTGTGAAGATTTAAATATATCTATAAAAAAAAAAACTTTAAAAATGTAGATTACATATTTAAACTTTCCGTGACATTATAAAGTTGTGAATGAGGAGATTCAGATCCAACGCTTGCATCAGAGATAATTATTTCAGAAAGATTTTTAACAACTTGGTCGTGAATTTCCATCGTGCTTTCAAACATTAACAATTTATTATGTAAACGACATAAATGATTTTATTATATTTTTTAATTTATACCAGTATATCTTTCCCTGTATTTACGAGGTGTTCCAGTTATAACCATTTCCTTTTTCCTTTTACGAGATTGGTTGACAAATCAACATTTGATGAAGGATTCCATTTCAAAAGTAGGACTACCACTAGAAATCTCCCAAAGAATCATTCCTAGACTAAAAATATCAAAACTCTTGTTTTTGCCAATCACGTTGAAGAGTTCCAAATATTGAGGATCCATGTATTGTATTAGGCCAAGAGTATTTGTAAGGAAACTTAAAGATTCAGAAATGATTTTTGTTAATCCAACAATATTTAATTAATGATCCCATTATGAACAAGAATATTTTCAGAATTCAAATTACAGTAAACAAAATTTTAAAAAATAAATTAAAAATATTTTATTTATGTAATTAATTTTGAATAAGAATATTTTTAAAAAAATAATTACGAATTTCCATGATTGATATCATTAGAATGTAAAACATCAAAACATTTTCATTTTGGCATTCCGATCCATTTTTTGGATATTGGTTTTCAAATATTGACGAAGAGAACCTCCATTAACATATTCGAGGATAAACATAAAATTGTTGGTGTTCTCTGTAAAGATAAAATAATTTTAATTAAATAAAATAAATAAGTGAATAATTAATAATATATTAATATCCAATTATTAAGAATGATATTTAAATATTTTTACCTTTTTTAGTGATGCCATAGAATTTAAGAATACTATCATGAATTTCTAATTTACGATGTCTTTTGATCTATTTGTTTGATATAAATAATGAAATAGAAAATATCAACAGCAAATTCAAGTTATAGAATAAATAAATAAGTTAATTAAACTCACTTCATTTATTAAATTATCCAAATGTAAATTTATCATTGTCATTTAAATGGACATTTTTGAGAGCCACAGTTTTTTGAGAAATAGTAAAAGTGGCTTTAAAAATATTATTAGTAATCAATTTTACATTCTGAAATCCAGAGAATCGATAAAATGGGATATTTTCCTTTTGAAAAGTATCTTCAATAATTAAACTATCCATCCAGGTCTCACATTCTTTTTCTCTTCTCTTTTCTTGTGACATGATGATCAACAATTAAAAAAATTAAATACACATTTTGCACTAGACAAATAAATTAAAATTATTTGAATTATTTATTTTATTTATTGTAAATTAATTATAATAGAATTAAATAATACTTTTAAATATGCAAAGTTTATATCGAGAAAGTAGTATAAGACTCTGGGAATAAATATTGGTTGATTTAATTATACATACAGTATTGCCTTCTAATATTACAATAATGTGATTCAAATTATTATCAAGTGAAAATAATGTGACAATTAGAATTTCAGGCAGTGAGATGTAATTATAGGGGTGAGAAATTCACCACCACGCATTCTTTGATTATTCTTTTGATCACAGTATATTATTTATTAATTATGATTTCAATATATATATTTTTCAGCTGCAGTATGGTCTTTGGCAACACATTTCATTTATTGCATTTCTTTGTTTTGGTAAAAGAATCCATAACCATTGTGCCAAGTTGCTGCATCAAGCCTAAAAGTTGAGACACATGATCAATTTGTTTCTTTGACTATTGCCATTTCGATTTATCCAATAACAATAAATCATTCTATTTATCATTTTTTTAATTTAGTTATGAAATCACCTCTCAAGTAATAGGAAAATACTGATTTGCATTTAATTCACATATCAAGAATTATAATTATTTATTATGAAAAATCTGATTCATATTGTGGTGATCAAAATTGGTAATCAGGTGAAATGTCATGGGGGATGATATTTTGTGACACTAGATAAACATTCAGGTGATTGTTATCCCAGGTGAGATGACCATATGAGGATGAAGGATGAAGTACAAAAATAACCATTGTTATCCGTGTAAACCTTCTACAATTTACAAAGACAATGGGGTAAAATAATACTAAAACTTAATAAACAAAACTAAGTATAACTATAAGAATTACTATTCTCAAGATAAAATAATCACAATACAAGGGTTTATACGTAGAAGGAATTAAGTACGATCAATTATGAAAGAGGCGTATTTAACTATTAACAGTGGTATGAAGACTTGTTAATAG
>CAJVPK010000740.1:0-22612 GCA_910592015.1 Diversispora eburnea | reverse complement strand
TATTAATAAATTACATATTATAGTAAAATAAAAAATATGGTTACCAGAATTATGAAAAGTGAAAAAATATATATATACAGATAAACAATGGAAACTGATAGGTACCCGATATTAGTAAAAAGTGCCTGATATCTCATGGATATACTATGTCCGATTTATTACCGATTTGTGAACTATAGGTGCCTGATATAACATAAATAAAAATTGGATACCCGATAAGTGAATGATAAATTTGAAAAAAATACCAAAATTATCCAAAAATGTATACCTGATATATACCCGCTATATGACTGATGTATATTCGAAACTGTACAAAAAAACTGCTCTAATCAGGTACCCGATTTATAAATATCGGACACTTATCACATACCTATCGGATATCCGATAGGTATGTGATAGGTGCCCGATATATCAAATTTCGACCAGTGTAATTTACAAGTTTATTTTCTTAGGATAGTCGATTCAAGCAAAAGAATGAGATAATACGTGTTCATGTATGCAAATTCATATCCATCATTCAACTGTAAATGGAATATTGAATGGAACAATAAATAATATAAATGGGAATGCATTCAGTGTAAAGAGGAAAAATCAAGCAGAGGTAAATGCCTTAATTAGGAATATTAATTTGTGTTTGTTGTTAATGAATTATGATTTTAATTTTAGGACAATGACAAGGGCTCAATAGCGAACGAGAATCGATCAATATTCTCTGCTCACGCTGTGACCCCATACCCGCTTTCACAAGAAAAGAGTGAAATTAATGCAGATTCGCTAGATTTTAGTGATGTGGAAAACTCATATTCACAAGAACTATCATCAGCTGAAGTTTGAAAAATTTGTCTTTTTATACTTAATTACTGTTCATTATTCAAAAAGCCTTTTCTATATCACAGACTTCAAAAGATGTGACTATCGAGAGGCTCAATAACAACAAAAGCAGCATTGCAAGATATTGGATCATATTCCTACCAGAATGCAATTTATATGATCCGATAAAGTGCCTGTATACTGATAAAGAATGTTAATAATGGAATCAACTTGGGAGAAAGTTGCACTTTTATTTTTTTATTTTTTTTATTTAGGGATATAGATAAACATAAATCGTGTGCAAGCAACTGGTATTATGACACTATTTTAACTATGAAAGTTAAAAATAAGGATGTTCAAATAGTGTTTGGAGAAATAACTGGGAACGCATTTAAACAAGATGACAAAAAGTTAAATGAGGACTGAGAAAAAATACCCAAAGGTGAAAGCATAACTTCAGTATAACTTAGTTTTTCTTTTTATTGTAAAAATTTTTAAAAGAACTATTAAATTTATAGCCATGCAGTTAGTTCTTTCAGACCTTCAGAAACTATTTCCCAAAAATGAGCCAGTTGTCGAAGAGTTGGAAACTTTCGAATTACTTGTGTACAGTATATAGTAATTCGGCTTATTAATTTCTTATGTAACGTTTATTAATCTTAATACAGAAAAAGAGTTCTTTTTGTATTCAATGCATGACGTGATGGATGATCAATACAATGGATTTACAATTCCTGATACATACAGCTAGAGAATATATATCATTCGCATAATGTTCATTTTTAAGGTATTGAAAGAGTTTTATTCATTATCATTATTGTTTAGAATTAATATTAACTTTACTATGTATTTTCTAGAATTGTATTATAAAACTTCAATAACATGTGGAATCCTTACATAAATTCAAAATCAGTTTTATATGTGGTGGTACGATGATGACGATTCAACTGTTCATGCGTCTATCAATTAATATTAATTTTGAATCATTACCTTTATCAGAGAAACTACCTAAATAAAATACTTTAAAATATATATCAAATATAAAATAATTAGACAATGCCTTCTATTTTGTGTAATGCAAATTTTTTATTATAATAAACAGACCCTAAGGTCAATTTCACTACGCATTTTAAATAAATAATAAATATGAAGCCTAAAACATGCGATCTTTATTATTATTTGACTGAATGTATTACGCAATCGATTATTTGATTGATTTGATAATATCAGAATTTATAAGAGTAATTCTTTTTTACATGTGATTTTTATTGGTAATAGGAGATTGGGAAAATTAAGCAGAAACTGGAATATGAACTCATAGATCAATAGATCTCAACAAGGAAGAGAAGGCATGAGGAAGATGATAAAGAATATAATGTGGAAAGGAGAGATTTGAAAAATATAGAATACAGAGTGTTAACTGGGTTTGTCCTAAATATAGTCAGTAAATTGGAAAAGAAAAGAATGAAGAGCAAGTAGAGAAATTTGTACAATTGACTATAGCCAAAGATGAAAAGTTAATAACTCAAAAAGATGAAGATGCGAAAATAAAAAAAATTTTTTGGATGATACATCAAATAGGAAATTTGCTAGAATCCAGATATTATTTTTCAGATAAATTTTACTAATTTTGTAATATCATATTCACAGAGATCAAAATACACAATTAATAAACAAACACGTTTTAACGAAAATTAAAAATATGTATTTAACCCTTAAATATATTTATTTCGAAGGAGATACTAATTTCATCATTAACGTGCAAAGTAATAACTCGATAATTAATAAAAGGACTGTTAAAGTTCACATGACAGAAATTTTTGGGACCACGCGGGTCTCGGAAAATACTTAATTGTGTATACAAGTACCGCATACATGCAAAGCAAGAGAGGTTATCACGTGTTTAGCATATTTATTAAAAAGTCGTACCAATAAACTTATAACTCCTCAAGATACCCCTACATGGGATGGAATAGATGGAATAGGGGATACTTCAAAATAAAAAATAATAAAATATAAATATAAAAATATAAAATATAAAATATAAAATACAAACATCAATTTCAGGAAAAATTTCCGTATACATCATTCAGGAACATTCTTCAAGGCACATGTACAAAAATATCAAATATCAATAAGTTAAATAAATTAATAAATTAATAAATTACAAGTTTAAGCTTATTATTGCTGTCGCAATTTCTTATCTGTATAAATGAACACAAAATCAATGTACATTGTGCATATGTAGTTCTTTCTAAAACTTTATAGTTACAATTTCCCTATATTGGTTAAAAGATTTGGTTTAAGATTGATTTGTTACGTAAGTTAAAAGTTATTTATATTATTTATATTATATTTAGTTTATAAAAAGGAGAAGGAAGTATTTCTTCCTTTTTTTTTTAATTATAAAAAGGACCAATTCATTTTTTCCTGATTTTTATACCTTTTTTTAAAAAAATAATTTTTGATACTTTTCGTATATATTTTATATTACGAAGATAACCTTTTGATATATTATTTTGTTATTATTTATTATTTATACTACCACCACTATTCGGAGACTATCTCATACTATCTTATACTATCTCATACTCTCGTACTATCTTCGTACTAGCTTACACTATTTCACACAATTACTATTTATTTTTCACATTTATTTTTCACATTTATTTTTCATTTTTTGAAATAAAAAAAATAAATAAATCAAAAAATGACGTCCTGCAAACTTCTTTCAGTGTTCTCTCAAGATATAGTAAATTTATTATTAAATTCTGAAGATTATAATGTTATAATTCATGTTGGAAAAGAAGAAAGAGAAGATCCAGTATTATTTAACAATAATAGTAATAAAGGAGAAGAAGAAGATAATCTTGAAGTTAATAATAGATACATTAGTAGTGATATCAGAAATGATAGAAATGATAGAAATGATATGGATGATTATCATAGAACGCAAACATTTAAAGCTCATTCATTAATATTAGGAGCAAGAAGTAATTATTTCCAAACTGCTTTATCTAAACAATGGGCTAAAAAAGAAGGGGAAGCTAATGTTTTAAGTCAACCTAATATTAGTCCTAAAGTTTTTGAGATTATATTAAAGTGAGTTTTTCAATTTCGATTTCGATTTTTTTTTTTTTATATTAATTATTTAATTCTATATTAATTATTAATTATATATTAACCTTATATTTTAATTATATTTTAATTATAATTTTTTAGTTATATATATAGTGGAACAATATCTCTAAGTGATCGTGACATTTTAGAAATTCTCGATATTCTTTCAGCTGCGGATGAGTTACTTCTCACAGATTTATTGGATTACATTCAAGAATATTTAATAGAAATCAAATCAAGATGGCTTCATTCTTATATTATACCAATTTATCAAGTTTGTTTGGCTCATGATTCTTGTTTAAATCTTCGAGAATTCATTTTAGCAACGATTTCATCTGATCCTGATCTATTATTTAAATCCGAAGATTTTCTCAAAATTGATAAATCATTATTATTACCAATCTTGAAAAGAGATGATTTAGATATGGCAGAAGTTGAAGTTTGGGATCAAGTCATAAAATGGGGATGCGCTCAAAATGATTTATTAGATCAAAAAATTACTCCAATTATTAGTACAATTACTCCAACTTCTCCATTTGGTCAACTTGATGAAATTTCTTTTACTAATAATAGTAATATCAATAATATTATTAATAATAATAACAACAACAACAATAATAATAATGATAATAACAATAATAACAATAACAATAATAATAATAATGATAATATCAATAATTCTATTAGTAATAATAGTAATAATAATAACAATATTATTATTATTAATGATGGTAATTCTACCAATAATAATAATCATCATCATAGTAGTCATAGTAGTATTAGTAGTAATTATAGTATTAATGATAATATAACTTTAAGTTATAATTTATCAAATTGGACATCAGAAGATTATAATAATTTAACCAATACTTTACAAGATTGTATTCCTTTAATAAGATTCTTTCAAATGTCAAGTATTGATTTATATGATAAAGTTTGGAGACCATTTAGAGAGATTTTACCTTCCAAATTAGAAGATGATATAGTAAAATGTCATTTAAAACCTGGTACCAAACCCGAATTTGGGATTAATACTCCTCGTGGGAATTCAACTTTAATTGGTCATCAACAAATGGCTCGTATAGCTGAATGGATAGATCGTTGTGAACCTTCAACTTATAATATTTCTGATATTCCTTATAAATTTAAATTATTGGTTCGAGGTACTAGAGATGGTTTCGATTCTACCACCTTTCATTTAAAATGTGATAATCAAGGTGCTACCTTTGTTATAATGAAAATTGCTAATTCAAGTAATCCTTGTGAAATTATTGGTGGTTATAATCCTATTAGATGGAAAATTGGTACTGGTCATATGGAAACAAGGGATAGTTTCTTATTTTCTTTTGGTAGTAGAAATAGATTAGAAGATGCAAAGATAAGTAGAGTAACAAGATATAATTATGCTATTACTTTAAGGGATGATAGTTATGGTCCATGTTTTGGTGATAAAGATTTATGGATGCATGGAAATTTCGCTGAGACGGATAGTTGTAGTTCTAAAGAAGATGATTATGAAACTTGGATTACAAAACATAGAAAATTCGCTGTTTCCGAATATGAAGTATTTAAGATTATAAAGAAGTGAATTCAAATTAATTCGAACATATTTATTTAAAGATTTATTTATCTATTTTTCTATTGTATTATTGTTATTATTTTTTTTTTTTTTTTATTATTATAAATATTGTTTTTTTTTAAATGTAAAATTGTTTCTTTTCTTCTTTTCTTTAAATGTAAAATTGTAATTTAAATGTAAAAACATTTTTTCTTTTATAAATAAAAATTTATATATTTTTTACGTTTTTTAACAAAAGTTGCACCAAATATTTTAAAGTATTTTAAAGGAAGGTGAGACTTGTTCATATTTGGCAAGTGCTATCCTTGCTTTAACTGGGATTTATGTATGTTTTTTAACCGTAGATCAGTTGATCATTATCTCTGGATTTAGGTTAAGATTGATTAAAAACACAATCACATGTCGATCGACATAAATTTTGCCATCAGATTTCATAATAAACGTAAAGGGTGAAACCCTACCCTTAAAAAAAATGGACTGCAAGTGTGGAAAACCCGCAAAACACCTGCAAACAAAAAAGGAAAATGCGAATAAAGGACGTTGGTTTTTTACTTGTTTCTCTAAGAATTGTAATTTTTTCAAATGGGACGATGATACTCCTAGATCAAGTCAGGATTCAACGATGAACTCGGGACCTTCATCGATGATAACAAATGACGGGTTATCTAATAATAATCCAAAAAAACTTCCATCTAACTTTAACAATTACAATAATAATCATCGTCATAATAATTATACTAATAATCCTTTAAATTCATTAAGAAGTCAACCTACTTCTGTACAAATAAATTTTGAACTTTATAGTAAACGTGAATTTATAGTTCAAGGATATCACCCAAAATTAGTTGATTTATGGAAAAATTATTTTAGAGGAAGTTATAAACCTGATGGTAGAGGTTGGGTTTTACCTTTATCAAAATATGAAGAAGCCATTAAAAAATTGAGAGAAGAAAATTTTAATTTTAATGTAGAAATTAATGGTTTCCCAGTATATGTGGTTAAACTTATTAATTCTGATAATGAAGAACAAGAAAAACAAAAACAAATTCAAATTGAAATGGAAATTAAAGAACGAGTTTCATCAGAATTATGGTCAACCTTAATGACATTTCAAAAAGAAGGGGTTACTCAAACAATAATGAAAGAAGGGCGTATTTTATTGGGAGATGAGATGGGACTTGGTAAAACGATTCAAGCGTTGACAATTTGTCAATTTTATCAATCGGATTGTCCAGTTCTTATAATATGTCCTTCTAGTTTAAGATTGACTTGGTCAGGTGAAATAAGAAAATGGCTTCAAATTTCAGATGATGAAATTCAAGTTTTCTTTCATACAAAAGATAAAGTTCGATCACCTATTCCCAAATTTGTGATAACAAGTTATGACCTTATTGCGAAAATGAGTGAAGAATATGAAGATAAATTTAATATAATTGTTTGTGATGAAGCACATTATTTAAGAAATAGAACTGTAAGTGATTTGTTTATATTAATTTTAGATTAATTTTAGATTTATTTATTTTATTATATTTATTTTATTTTATTTTATTTTATTTTATATTTTCATATAGACCAAAAGAGCGAGAAATATCTGTCCCTTAATACAAAAGGCTAAGAGAGCTCTTTTACTCACTGTTAATTTTATATTTTATTATTTTTTTCATTATTATATTTTTGTTTGATGATTTTATTTTTTATTATGATTAATATAAGATATAATCTCTTATCTTTAAAAAAAAAATAATAATAATATATATCTGTGATAAATTTAAACTATAATATTTAACAGGGGACACCGGTAAATTAAATCATCTCGAATTTTCATGAAGTTTTTTTTTTAAGAATTTACATATTTAGTCTTATGTCATTCATTCATATACGTAATGAATTTATTAAAGGCCTTATCAAAACCCAGTGAGCTTTTCTCACTAGCAAATGCATTAGATAAATCCACATTTGCCTCATTTCCTCAGTATGGAGCTCGATATTGTGCAGCTGTTAGGGGAGCGTTTGGATGGGATTACTCTGGTAAATTTAATAAATTTAATAATAATAATAATAATAATCAAATTATTTCATCCAATCATCATTATTCAATAATTTATATAGGTTCATCCAACTTATCCGAACTTAATTGGTTATTGGAGAGGACGATTTTAATTCGTCGACTTAAAAAAGATGTTGAATTACAATTGCCTCCGAAGACACGACAGATTATATATGTTGGTAAGAAACTAAACTTTAAAAGTTACACTATTTCCTTAATTTTCGTAAATAGGCAAGTCAATTAATATTAGATTATTATTATTATTATCTTTTTCTTTGCAGATATTCCAGCATCTGCTCTACGAGAGATTCAAGCATTACAAAAAGAATCTAAAAAATACCATTCAATTGCTCGAACAGCTACTGGAAGTCAAAGAAGGGATGCTGAATTGAAAGGGAAAGCATTAATAGTACAGATGGTAAATTCATTCATTCATTCTTTCTTGTAATTGAAATTGATTTTATTATCAGTAATTAAATAAATTTATAATAATCATATATTAGTGGTCTGAAACTGGTCGATCTAAAGTACCCGCAGTGCAAGAATATTTATATGAAATTTATAATAATTCGGAAAAGAAATTTTTAATATTTGCACATCACATTGAAGTTTTAGATTCAATAACGGAATTTATTGAATCCAAACTTAAAGCGAAATATATTAGAATTGATGGATCCACCAATCAATCTCGTCGACAAGCTTTAGTTGACGAATTTCAAGATGATAAACGAATCCGAATAGCTATTTTATCTCTTACAGCAGCATCCGCAGGTTTAACTCTCCATTCTGCAGATTTGGGTAAAAATAACTTTTACTTTTATTATTATCCATTTTATAGTTACATATATATATATATAAAGATGGATGGATAAATAATAATATTTTATATATTTTGTTTTTTTTTAATAGTAATATTTGCAGAATTATTTTGGAATCCATCAACTTTATTACAGGTAAAGTTTGTAATTGCTTGCTTTGATATTTCTTTGTATTTCTTTATATTTCTTTATATTTATATATATTAATTTCTTTTTACATATTAATTTATTTTTTTATTATAAATTTCCTTCACATATATATATATAATTTAAAGGCAGAGGATCGGGCACATGTTAGTTGGCTATAAAATTACTGTTTTCGATCTCTTTCCGATTGATATATATATATTTTATCATATATATCTTTTTTTTTCTTATTTCTTAAACTTTGATTTGTATAGAGGATTGGTCGTCAAGGATGTGTTGACATCAAGTATATTTTGGTTAAAGACACATCGGGTAAAGATCAATCAATCAGAATGATTTTTTGGTTTTTTTTTTTTTTTTTTAAAAAAAAAAGAATTATCTTCATAATAATAACATATAATAATAATAATGATAATAATAATGATAATAATAATAATAATGATAATAATAATAATAATAATAATAATTTTATATTTATAATAAAAATTTAGATTCCATACAATGGGAAATGGTGCGTCAGAAATTGAAAGTCGTTGGTAAAATGCTTGACAATAATATTGAGAAAGTTACAATGGAGGAAGGAACATCTTTTGGTGCAATTGATCCTGATCTCCTTTCTTGGTTTGGAAAAGTTAGTGGTGAAAATGAGAATAAACCTGAATCAACTAATAATAATAATAATGATGATGATGATAATGATACTACTACTAATGATCTGGAAAATACTGAAAATTTTGAAAATATTGAAAATACTTTTAATGAGGAAAAATTGAATAATGATCAAAATTCTTCACATTCATCAATGAACGATTTAGTAAATGATGAATCGAAAGAAGATTTAATTGATTTAGTCGATTTAGTAAAGGATGAATCGAAAGAAGATTTAATTGATTTAGTTGATTTAGTAAAGGATGAATCAAAAGAAGAAGACTTAATTGATTTATTTGATTTAGTCAATTATGATGATGATTTAATTAATTATGATGTGAATGTGAATGTGAAGGATGAGACTAAAGATAATGATTTAGTCAAAAGTGATGAGACGAAAGATGATGATTTAATAAAGGGTGATGGGAAGGACGATTTATTAATGCATGATTTAGAAAAGGACGATATTTTTCCACTCATGGATTTTGATGATTTTGATGAATGGGTAAAATCCGATGATACTTTATTTCCAAAAATCGAAACAACTTGTCACGAGGGTGAAATCATCGATTCAAATATTAATCTTGACAACGATAGCGAGAATTTAAGTAATAATGTGAATTATTTAAATGAGATAAACGTTGATACTGCAAATAATGATTCATCCTACCTCGAAGATCTTTGCACTTTCAAAGACTTAACAACAACCACCACCACCGCAACGACGGCGACGAAAACAATGACGACGACGACAGCGACTCATCAAACAACAACACAATATTTTAGTCAAACAATTCAAGCACTTTATGACAATCATAACAATCTAATTGATAATGAGAATGAGACCAAATCCAAATGTCACTGGAATTCTGATTCTTTCGTTTGTTATTTAAAATTCATTAATAATTATATTTGGCCACCTCAAAATATTATGGAATCTCAGGAATTTAAATTTTTAATTATTAAACATTATGTAAATAGTATGGATATCAAAGATTGTAAATTAGATGATGAATTAGATGATAAATCCTTTAATCCCGAAATTATTTGTCAACAACTTGGATTTAATTCTTTTGAAGAATTATGTAATCATTATCAAAAGTCCTCTTACAATTCTTACAATTGGAACAACAACATCAATAAAAATAATAACAATATTAATAATAGTATTAGAAATAATGATGCTGAGGAGAATGTGAATATAAAAGAGGAATCAAAGGGAAAATTAAAGCACAAATTTGATAGTAATGATGATGAAATCTCAATAGCCTTATCTCCTAAAAAAATTAAATATTCTTGAAAAGTATTATTACGTAATTGATAATTTTAATAATTTTTTTTTTAATAATTTTTAATAATAATTCATGTAAATATTTATATATATATATAAAAGTATACATCTAATATATAATTATTTGGAAGATAAAATAATTCAATATTTTATTATTTAGCTTATTCATTAAAAAAATAAAATAGGCTATTGAGAATATATTTTTTCTTCTCGTTAGAACCAATTACGTCATATAGTTTACGTCATATAGTTAAAGTCATATAATTAACGTCATAATGTACGAAATACCCCCGTGCAAAGTGCCCCTTTGAATACCTGGGGTATTTTACTGTTTATCTCTTTGTACTATTATATATATATATAATAGATACAATATCGTACAAAGATCTTCGAACGCACAACACGCGAACTCCTGAAAATTTTTAATTTGTTGATTTTTTTTTATTCCCCTTTACCAAATAAGACCATATTGAATATTGATCACAAATATGTTTCATTATTCAATATATATATATAATATATTAAAAGAAGGATATAACAGAAGAAAACCGAAATTCTTTCTTTCTTTCTTCTCTCTCTCTCTCACAACCCCACACCTATACATTCTCTCTCTGAGTTCAAATAGTCATGGCACCCAAATGCAAGAAACTTTATAACCAGAATTACAAAGAAATATTTATGCATTGTGCTAGAACAGCTTCACATTTTAGAGATGATAAATTTCCACCGGAAGATTCTTCAATTTGTAAACGTGGTTCTGTTGAAGATCTTGGACCAATAACATGGACAAGAGTCAAGGTATTTTTTTAATTACCGAATATTATTTTATTTAAATATTTTATTAAATGCTTTCTTTTCTTTTTCTTTTAGGAAATAATTAATGATCCACACCTTTTTATATTTGACAAAAATAAAAAATTAAATACTGATGTTGTACGAGGGTAAATAATATAATAAATTTAATTAATGATAATAATATTTGATAATAAAAATAAAAATAATAATAGTAATAAATAATATTTATCAAATAGGGCAGTTGGAAATAGTTGGTTTGTATCAGCTTTAGGAGTATTATCAGCGCATCCACATCTTTTAGAAAAAGTTATTCCAAAATGGTCATTACAAGATTGGAATCATAGCGAAGAACCAGGAAAACAGTTAGGAATGTATAATTTTAGGGATACTGAGCGTCACCCAGGTAATTGAATTTATTTATTTTTATTTTTTATTTTTTATTTTTGTTTTTGTTTTTATTTTTATTTTTATTTTTATTTCATTTCATTTCATTTTATTTTATTTTAAGGTGTATTTCGATTTCGATTTTATCGATTTGGAGAATGGATAGAAGTAATAATTGATGATTATCTTCCAACAAGAAATGGACAATTAATTTATGCACATTCAAAAGATCCCCGAGAAATGTGGTGTTCCTTATTAGAAAAAGCTTATGCAAAATTATGTGGAGGATATAGAATTTTAGAAACAGGTGCAGCTTCAGATGCCATAGTTGATTTAACTGGAACAGTACCAGAAACAATTGAATTAAATAAAGAAGGAATATTAGGTCAATTAGGTGAAAAAGGATTAATAAATTTGATGAAAATGGAAAACTCTAAACATTCATTAATGAGTTGTTCTATAAATGCGTTTGAAGAAGAGAGGAAATACGAGCTTTTACCAAATGGATTGGTTGTTGAGGTATATTTTTTATATTTATTTTTTCTTATTTTCTAGTTTTCTTAATTTTTTTTTTTTAATTTTCTAAATCTAAATCTAAATCCTAAATTCTAATTTTAGTAGTTTTAGTAATTTTAGTAGTTTTTAGGAATTTATTGATATTCATTCTTTTATTTATTTATATTTATTTATTTATTTATCGATATTTTATTTAATTATTATCTTTTCTTATTATTAGCTTCCGTATGGTATAACGGATATACAAGTAGTAAAAATCGGAGTACTTAAAATAAATAACGAAATTGTTCTTATAAAACTACATAATCCATGTAATGAAGTAGAATGGAGTGGACCATGGTCAAATAAATCACCGGAATGGAATTTAGTTGATAATATAAAACGAAATAAATTAATTGTTCAAGATGGTGATTTTTGGATGGTATTTAAATTATTCTCTTAATATCTTCTTCTAATAACTTCTCCTAATAACTTCTCTAATATCTTCTCCTAATATATTATCTAATATTTTCTCCTAATATCTCTTTTAGTCATTCCATGATTTCATAACAAATTTTAATTCTTTGGTAATTTGTCGACATTTAAATACATCATTATTTTCAAGAGGAAAACGTTGGCATGGAACAACTTTTTATGGAGAATGGTCAATAGAAAATGAAACAGCGGGAGGATGTATTAATAATAATTCAACATTTTATCAAAATCCTCAATATTTAATTAGAATTAACAAACCTACCACAGATCTCGTTATATCACTTATGCAAAGTGATCATCGATCCGAGATAGGTGTAGAATATATAACGATTGGATTTATATGTTTAAAAGTTGAGGAAAATCGAAAATATCGAATTCATAAATCAACGTACGAAGTGGTTGGACGAGTCACCTACATAAATTCACGTGAAGTTACTAAAAGAATAACACTTAATGAGGGACAATACATTTTAATTCCTTCAACTTATAATATAGGAGATGAAGGGGAATTTTTTTTAAGAATTTTTTCATCCAAAGAAATAAATATAAATTTATTAAAAAAAGATGCACCCAAAAAAAATTGGTATTATCCAATTCTTTATCAACGTAGAGCTTATTATGTGGGAATGGTTAGAGCGAAAATAATATGTGGACAATTTAATCGAGAAATAACTAAAGGATTTGTACGAATAATATTTTTGGATTTAAGGAGTCGAATTAAAAAAGCTGTAATTTCACCAATATTTAATAATTCATTTGAACCTGATATAGAAGCCGAATATTTATTTTATGTAAGAAATCCTTCATTAGCCACAATCATATTTCAACTATATGAATGTTCAACATTTGGTAAAGATAATATTATAGGAGAAGTAAAAATATTATTAGGACATTATGCTAAATCTAGTAAAGAAGGAAGATTTTGGGAAATTACCAAAACTATGACTCGAGTTATTAAAGCACCTCCGTATATGGGAACAATTAAAAATGAAGAAATGGAAGCAATTAATAATAATAACAACAATAATAACAATCATTATGATATAATAAGCGAAAATAATCAATTTATACCTAAAATAGTTAATTCTTCAACTACAAATTTGAATATACATAATGAAGATGATAATTATGGGAGTAGCGGTGAAGATAATAATGATGAAGCACATATTCTAAGAAGTTTTCCAAAACAAAAACTCGTTGTAACACCGATGGAAAAAGGAAGAACAGATAAAGGATTTTTAATACCGATAACAGTAGATGCGGGAATTGGTGAATTAAAAATAAGAATGATTTATCTTCGGGGAGTAAATAATTAAATATTTATTATATTTATTCATTTAAATAATTTAGATTTATTTATTTTTGTTATATATTTAATCCATTTGTAAATTATTTAATATTCTATTATAAGTTTCCTTTTTTATTATTTGCATGAATCAAAATTTTGTTAATACATAATTACATATTTAATACAATGCGTAATTGCAAAATAAAATTTTTGCGCGATAATATTATATATGATAATATTTCATATGATCTATTAATCTTCGAAGTAAAGTTCACCTAATATAGAATTGCCAGCGTGCTGTTCGAAAAAAAAATCGAGTAATGAATACATAGCCAATTGTATGCATTCACATTCTCGTATCTAAATACCCTTTCACTTCTCAGAATCTTCTCTTACATTCTTTGTCACAGTGCCAGAATTTTCATGCAAAAATCATCTGATTTATTGATTGGCAAATCGAATTTCGAACAATAGTCTTTGATAACGTGAAATATATAATAATAAATTCAGTTAATGCCTCTCTCATTAACTAAGAATATTTTAATAAGTAACAAATAAGCACAAGTTTCTTTATCCTATAAATAGTAGTGACGTCACAAATCAAGTTACTATGCAAGCAATTCACAAGATTTACTATTTAAAGAATGACGTAACGAATCCTTTCTTGAGGATTGGTAGACCTTAATCCAAGAAAAACTTTTGTTTACGAAGATAACTAGTTACTAGATTTTATTGTGTATACGCCATGTCAAATGTTTATTCAAATGTTCAATCCCACCAGCAAAGAATGAACAAGTGTTGCATTTGGCATCACAAATATAACCTTTCAACTAGATAACTTGTGCGCTAAGTGAACCGTCCTCGTTGTTATTACTAACTAACTCAGGTATCAGCAAAAGTCCCCTCACGCCAACGGTCTCACTTCCACCGACAAAGAATAAAATAAAAAAAAAAACAAACAAAAACAAAAAAACAAACCAAACTATATATACAACTGCTCGGGTGACATCACAAAGGTTTTTTTTTGATTACTAATAGAATATATTTCAACTATTCCAAAATACCACATCAATATGAGATACTTCCCATTCTCTTACTAATAAATCTTCTGCACCTCATCAAAAATCAAATATGTTTTTATTTTACCACATTGTTTGATAAAGTCATCCCAATTCACTTCACTCTAATAAATCCATCTGCAAATGTCCAGGATGCAATTAATTTTTTCCATCCACATCAATGAAATGCGAGAAACATGATCCTTCGCTTCATCTAACTGGAGAATCCTTTGTTCAAATAGTTGTGAAAGCGTTGTTTTTCCAGTCATAGGTAGTGAATGATCTAGTATAATGCGTTCCTTTAAACAGACATTCAAGCAGTCTGTTAATAGTTAGTTCTCTCTGGCATACAATATCATGAGTAAGATCGACACTTTCATAACCTCCTTTAAAAGATGTTCCTCCAAGACCTCCTATTCAATACAGAATAAGAAAAATAACGTGAATAAAATGCATTTTGGTATAAAAATCAAAAGACAATAGGCGCGTCTGTCAAATTGTTATTTGTGAAAATGATTAAGAAATGGAATAAGTTAACATCAACAAATTTCTTGTTCGAGAGGAAGACACTTACCAGTGATGGCGAGTGGTTGTACAATGAAGTTGGATGCGTTTTTCTGGAGGGTTACCGAAAAAATTTCCTTAGATAAATCAAGTTCGTCCAATTTAACACCTCCGAATTCTCTTTGAATATTAGTTTCGATATTTTTAAGTTTTTCTTTGTTTTCATAGGTTCCTTCGATCTCAACCTTCCAAAGAACCATTTTAAAGCTATCAATAACGTCTTTTTTCTCCTCCAAAATGAGGTAATGAGGTCTATGAGAAGTCTAATAGTGAATTTTCAAAAGGGATTGGAAAGTTCTTGATGTTTTCTCCCAAGAAAGTATGAAAACCACGAATGTCACCTAGGGCGCCATATTTCTGCGAACGCGAAAAACCGAGTTAAAGTTGATTTCTTCAGTAAAGACCTTTTGGATACAACGTTAGATTAGTAGGCATGGAATTTTCCTCAATTTTAATTTGCACATAGGATGGGGGAAAGGGACATTTTGATTATGTAACTTTACTGACGCGTCATATAAGACATATATATATCATAAATGATATGACGTAATTGACGTATCGACGATTTGTATATGTATTTTCATAAATTTTTTATTTCTTAGATGTGACACGACAAACGCGTGAGAAATTGTATATTATGTCAAAAATACTTTATATTTAAATTAAATAAATAAATAAAATTAAAATAAATAAATTACTAAAAAAATCAAAACCAGTTTTATACAAATACTAAATTACATAAATAAAGATTTTATCCATTTGTCATTTCATATGCAAAAACCTTTGGTAAAAAAGCTGCCTTTGATTAAAATATGGCAGTTGATAACAAGTGAAATTATTATTTATATATTTCTTCAAAAAAATTCAAATAAAAAAAATAAAAAAAATAAAAAAAAAATAATAAACTAAAAAAAAAATAGATTGAAAAAAAAAAGGTAAAAAGGTAAAAATGTAAAAAATGTAAAATGAAAAATAATAGATATATATATATGTATATATATCAGAAAAAATAATTACACCCTGATCTTCATAATTGAAAATAGAGCGACAATGAATTTTATAACTAAGAAAAAAAAATTATAAACATAAATCTACCAAACATCCTCTATAAGTACCTGATATAAAAGAAAGCTAAGTTATATTAGTCTTCTAATTAAATCTATCGTCACCTTTAAAAATCTTGCCGAAAATAATATATTAGAAACACCAACCAAAATGGTAGCGAGTGTTCACCTGAAACATTGTAGTAACATGGAAATAAATTGAGGTGCATGTAATCAAAACAAACAAAATGACAAATGAATAATTCACCCAAAGCACAGAGCCGGGTCAGGCGTTATAGACAATCTTTAAGTCAAACCTTTGCTCTCTATTAAAAATCCAACAATCAACTTTTGGAATTTGGTAAAATCATTCTTTCAACAACAACCACCACTGGATTGTTGTGGTACTGATGTTCCTTGTCCAACTCTTACTGTTTGCTTAGGAGCACCGCCGGGAGAGACAGTTGTTGTGCCCATTCTTTTATTGATATCATAAAAAAAAAGATTTTTTTCATCAAAATTATATTTCAAGTAAAATAAAATATTTCAATCATTAGAAAAAAAAAAAAAAAGAGATCTATACCTGTCTTTAATTTGCTTAGCCATTGTTAAAAAGGCTTGTTCGACATTCGTTGCATTTTTTGCAGATGTTTCCAAGAAAGGAATACTTAATTGATCAGAAAATTCCTAGATTTTAGGATGACCGTAAATATAAATATAATTTATGAAATAACGAAATAATGAATATAATGAATATAATAAATTTTAATTGATAATACCTTCGCTGCTGCATAATCTACTACTTTCTTGTTCTGCAAGTCACTCTTATTTCCTACTAATAATTTATTGACACCTTCGCAAGCATAACGATCAATTTCTTGAAGCCATTGTTTCACATTGACAAAAGTATCTTGATCGGTCACATCATAAACGACAATGATTCCATGAGCGCCACGATAGTAAGAAGAAGTAATAGTTCGGAATCGTTCTTGACCTGCAGTATCCCACTATAATAACACATTTACGATAACATAGTTTCAAAATGACAAAATATTTCGTAAATATATCAATTATATCAATTAAAGGATTTTATAAATTATATAAATCAAAATTAGAATTAAGAAATGAATTTGATGAATCAACTTTTCGTAAAAAAATAATTATTTTTAGAATTAAATAAACGTACAATTTGTAATTTTACGGTTTTTCCTTCAAGTTCAATAGTACGAATTTTCTAAAAAGTAAAAAAAAAAAATAATTATTATAATTATCTTTAAAATTTGATACATTTGAATGAATGAAAGAGTAAAGATCATGTCTCACGAAACGTTCTAAATTGCCAAGAAAAAAATAATAAATAAAAAATAAACACTTACAAAATCCACACCAATGGTGCTAATATAACTTTCCGTGTATGTATCGTCAGCAAATCGGAGGAGCAAACAAGACTTACCAACACCAGAATCACCGATCAAAAGGAGTTTAAAAAGGTAATCGCTAAATAACCAAAATATTTAAATTTTAATTTTTCAGATTCTCCTTAATAATGAATGAATTTGCTTTTATTTTGAGATAATAATAGTGATAATTCTATGTTCTAATTTATGCGTGGCGCAGATAAAAGAAGAGATGATGAAAAGAAATGTTAAAGCCACAAAAGAAATGACAACTATGCTGGTGAAAAGAAGCATTGGCAATAATTATAAAATTAACTCTTCAAACAAAATCGCTAAACCACCACATAAATTATACATCCACCACTTTGATATCCTTTACAACACAATAATCTTATTGAAAAAAAAAAAAAATTTATAAAGTTCAACTAAATTTTAATGTTCTCTACTTACTATTCTGGATTCATATTGACGGTTTGAAAGAAAATAAATGAATATAATCGAGTTTAGAGAAGTTTTGCCAACTGATAAGTAATGTGACGATAAGAAAAGGATAATTATTTAAACCTAAATTCGTGATGCAAAAGTTATATGTATTACGTGATTACTATGATAGTATGAATAGTATGATTAGTACGTATTAACTTGTGGCGAAGCGAAGCTCCATGTGACCGATCCTTTCATAATCTTTCATAATCTTTCAGGTGATTAATCCAGAACCAGGATTAATTTAGCAAAAGGGGGTTAATCAGGTATTCTTAAAATCTGGAATTCGAGATTCTTCATGTGATCATTAGAAAAGATCAAATTTATCAAAATACGCGAAATAATACAATAATACACTAACAACTTCAAGTGAGTAAAGTAAGGTTTAACCATTATAAAGTAATAACAAAAATGCATAATAATTAACAATTATAATAATTATAATTATAAAACAATTAACCACATGCGCATCTGATTACCAAACCGAATATTTACCCCTGATACATGAAAAACATCTATGTAATTCCTTTGGGGAGGTTACCGAAATGATTATACACATGATATTGGTTTTTTTGCGATCTGCCGGCATGTAAAGCCTTGCCTTCCTGGTATTGTCACCTAAATTAATATTTATTAACCCAACAGTCCGTGGGCATGTGATTTCAACTCAACTTAATATAATACATTTTCCTATTGATTTATGAAAATTCAAATAATAATTAAACTACTTTATGTTTGCAATTAAGTTGATTATATCACAAAACTTTGAGGAATACCTTGCAATTAAAAACAGGTTCTCCCAACGCGATTAAGCGGAAAAGAACGCTGAAAGGAACCTCGTCAATGAGTTATCATCCAATGCACAGGAGTGGTTTCGTAATGATAAATAGTTCAGGCGTGGAACGGCATTGGACTCCAACTCAAAGTAAACGAGGAGCGCGAAAAGATTTGTGTAATTGTAATAGCTTAGCTTAAATTTTAATGCGAAGTCAAAGAATTGCCATGGAGCATAATACCGCTAGCAATTCTTTCTAAATCATAATTCAGGTTAATATTTTTTTTCTAATCCTGACCAGATTTCTACGATGAAAGATGTTAAAAATTATTGGAATTCACATTTTTAGTTTCTTCTTCATTGATTAATTAATTCGGTTATAGATGATCGAAGTGGAAAATACTGACAATGGTGATACGATAAAGATTTTATAGAAGATTGTTGTATATTTATCACTTTTGAAAAACTTTCATTAACTGGAATTATAAGGATAAAAAATACCAAATAAATTGTATGACGATAGAAGAATTTTCCGGAAATTTCTAAAACTGGAAATCCAGATTTAGAATATAGATTTTTATTGATTTTTAATTTATTTCGTCATTTTATTTTTATTTCCTCACCATTTCATCATTTCAAAAAAAATGGTCAAATATGTAATCACGAGAGTATCTGAATATTCTGAATATTCTACAAAATGCCTCCTGTTGAACAACTTCGTGATTTCACGAGAAAGCTAAAGCTCCTTTACGCTGGCAACATTATATCATTTTTACTTGTCTTTACTATCCAAATATATTTTCTAGCTTCAAAAAATTATGACGAAATTATTGAAAAACACCCGACTTTTTTTACTCCTTCAACAATTTTTACTAAATTACTTTCGTATCTGCTTTATACATTATTCTTCTGTTTTGTTTTATACGCACAATTTAATCACATTTACATTGTACTGCAACTGGTGGAGCATGGAATTGGATACTTATTTATCATAAGCAATCTCTTGAATTTTTGTTGGGTTGCGTCTTGGGTAAGAAATATTTTAATATATATTTTTTTTTTTTAATTTTTATGACAATTTTATTTTTTTTTAAAAAAAAAAATCGAAATAATTTTTATCACTTTATTCTAAATAGTTAATGGAAGGATTTATTTTGGGTGAAATATTTACATTGCTTAACTCTATTGTCACATCCAAAATTCATCATAATATTATTGTCGATTTTCCACCTTCATCTTTTCCTTCCTTGCAAGCCTCCGTGATCATTTTTTGTATTCATACACCATTTTCTATGTATAGCGCAATTACATTTTCAAATGTATTTTATAATGGATTCATTGCGTTTACTGATATGAATGATCAATATTTTATCGTGGCATCGGTATGTGCTTGGTTTCTTACTGTCATTGGATTAACATGGGCATTAACTGGAATAATGAGTAAGGGTAGAAGAGATGGTGTTTTTAGTGCGACGATTGCATGGTATTTTTTATTCTATTAATCTCTAAAAATATTTAATAGATATATAAACTAATTATTATTATTATATGTGATAGGGAATTACTTGCTATTGCAACACAACAACGAGAATTCGAATTTTTTTCAATTCAATGTTTTGTCCTCGCAATTGTCATTTTTGTAACTATTCTTGTAGTTTGGATTAGATTAGGTGGAGAATTGACAGAAGTAATAAGACAACAAAATAATATCACTATTATTTCTGAACAACATGATCCTTTATTGCAGCAAGAGAATGAAGAATGATAATAATAATTCTTTTATATTTAGGGAGATTTATTCTTTGCAAAAAAAAAATTTATTGTTTCTTGGCTTCTAATTAATAAAATTAAAATAATATGCTTTTTTTTAAATATTTTAAATTTATATAATATATATGATAATGAGATTATCAGGGATTATAATATAATATATCAATTTTATTCGTGACTGCATTACGGTGAGTATTACTATGGTAATCTGAGTGAAGCTTACTATACATGTCATCAAAATTATTGAATTTAGTTAAAATTACGAAAAATTTAAAATTGAGTAACTTATATAAATCTTTCACTTAATATGTTATAATTATTGACAGATACCTCAAATATATAAATTTCCGAAGATGATTTTTCAGTAGAATAATTAGTTTTGATATTATATTTACAATTACGTAATTCTCTCAACTTAAAAGAGGAAATCTTTTTTCATTAGCTATTTTTCGATAATAATATTGATTATTTAGATCATCAGAGGCTGTTTCCATATTTGTATCGCGAACCGCTTTCAAAGCATTTACTCGGTCGTATTGATTCCATGTTTTAACACGTATATATGGTTTCTTCGAAATATGATAACCACGAATTGTTAAGTGTTTAATATAAGTGTTTAATATATATCTTGTAACACATTTTTTTTCCTGGTGTCATTTTTCCCAAAATAAAAATCATATCATGCCTGATATCATAGGACCTCACTTTGTTATGGTCAGAACATAAAAATATTTTACTGTTATATTACAAATGAAATACCATAAATTATTACATTATAGGTGATCAGCAAAAAGAACATATGCTTGTAACAACATTCGTGATTTCATGATACAAGAATTGAATTGAAAAATAAAATTAGAAATTAGAAATAATAAAATCATATTTGAAATGGAAAATAATACTTCCTCAAGTGCAGTTAAACTAAACCTGTTATATTATTACTTCTGATGGGTCTGCAAGATCAAGACCACTTTTATTATAATTTTCTCTTGGCCATCTTTTTGGAAAACTATTAAAAACTTCTTCCCAATATTCTGCAGAAATTTCAGCCTTGTAAATTGTAGTATAGGTAGAAATAAAACGTGCAACTAATAAAACCTGATCAGTGTTCTTCTTAAATTTATGTATATTTTTCATCTACACAAGCAAGTATTTTGGTAGCAATTTTCATCTCTCCATATTCATTTCTAGGGTCAACATTTTGTAAAGTTTTATTCTAAAAACCTATTTAAATAATCAAAAATTATTGACTTGTCAAACATCTGTAATAACCATAGACATTGTTCCTTTAGTTACAACAAAATCAGATTCTGTCAAAACACAAGGCTCATGGAAGATATGTAGTTTACTTTGTGGTTGAATTCTGGATTTTGAAGGAAAATTTAGGAAGCCATTGGAATAAAATAATATGGTAAAGATTTTCTCAAATTACTAACATTATTTTCAAAGGATAATTATTTAGTCAGTGTCACTGGTGGTCCTGGGCTTTCTCAAGAACCACCTAGTAGAGTGACTTAACAGTTCTTTTAAGGAGTTTATAGTCCTTTCCCAAAGGTAAGACTGTTGTTTCATTATTTTAGAAGGTACCACTGATTCAGTTATTTT